>PYXC01000721.1:197500-205000 GCA_015244755.2 Tenualosa ilisha | reverse complement strand
CTGGTTTGTCTACATTTCACAGGTTTGACATTGTGCTTGGTAGATTCTGTAGGTCTAGGACTGGCGAGAAGGTGAGTTGCATGACCGTACCTTCTACAGCGTCCTTCAAATCAACAGCTGCTGATCCCAAACCAGTGCATCACAGGGCGTGACTGGACACTGGAGCTCCTAAAACACAAGAGACATTGCACATTAGACTCAATATGCAATAGACCTGATTGAGGGATGGATGGATGGATGGATGATTGGATCAACAATGAAAAACAAAAGGATAGACAGAAGGGACAACTTTATGACTCATGGATGATTGAATTAATTAAATGAATTTCTAAATGAATAGTTTTATCGTTTGCCACACTGAGCTATAAACATGGGCTACATGAAACAAGATGCATGCCACAACTGTCCTACAACCACAATCAACTTCAAGACAACATAAAACAGAACAATAATCTAACATTGTCATTTCTCTGAATACCTTGACTCCATCCCAACACAATGGCAAAGTGGTGATTTGAAAGGCTGACATTAGGATCGTTGTTTTTATTAGGACTACTCCTCTGCTGGTAGCCCGCGGAGCAAGGTAGCCACACGGTTATAAATTTTTCAGCGGTTGTCTGGTCAGGCGGCCACGCTGTGCCGTGATGGCCTGATAATGTATGTATGAGGCCCCATTCAGGACACATCAGCTTTTAATGTCTGATTTATAAGCCGCAAACAGGGGCCTGCTTCTCTTCCTCCTCCTCCTCCTCTCCGAGACGGAGAGTCCGATTTAAAGCAGATTAACACGCCGCTGTAAATATCTCCCCTCCTCTGTCCCTGTGCCTCCATTCCCTCCATTTGCATTTTGATGGCCACTTTCGCGTTTACCTCTGCTCTTGGCTCTACCTCTCTTAGTCTCTTTCTCTTTTCTTCTGCAGTTTTCTCTTTCTCTCTCGCTCCCGTCTCTCTCTCTCTCTCTCTCTCTCTCTCTCCACACCCAGCCTTATTGGTCAAGGTCTCTTGTCTTTTGTTAAGATGGACATCTGTATTCTCATGCTTACCTTCACCCCTCCTTCCCCCTCTCTCTCTCTCTCGTCTTCACATCTGTCCATTCCTCGGGTTCCTTTTTAAATGTCCCTGTCACTTCCTGTGGTCAACCTTTCTCGCCACTCTCCACCTCTGTCACACAGTCTCTGTCTCATTCAGACTTCTGCTTGTTACTGCCCTTATCTTACACTGAGCATCTCTACTGGTGCCCCTCTCTCTCTGCATATGGATGTTTGTCTGTGTATGTGTGTGTGTGTGTGTGTGTGTCATTCACACAGAAATTGCGCGTCCACGGTCCGTATCCATTGCTGTGTGTTCGCGGTGCGAGTGCGTCTGTGTATTCACACCAAAAAAGGCCCCTACGTCAACCGGCCGCCCAAGCTCTCCTTTAAAGTCTATGGAGACAGCGTTAAGACAGGTGCGGAATGGAACTTGTCTCTATTTCAAGCGGACAGCACGGGAGCTGCGCGGTGCTGCCACACAGAAGCCGCGCGGAACACGCATGGGGTGCACATGGTCAAATCTGTTAGCGTGCATTCTGAACGAAAACGGACCAAAAACGTGTGCGCACCACGCCACGTACGCACAGATTGCGGTGTGAATGAGGCATAACCTCTCCTCTTATACTCTGTGTCTTCACAATTAGCATAAATCCAACAAACCCTTTCTTCTTTTTTCTCTTTTTTTTCATTTTCAATCTCCCACTTTTTCTATGTATACATTATCTCTTTCTCTCTCTCTCTCTCCATTCGAGTATAGCACTCTGAGCCCTTCACTCAGTCTGTCTCTGCCATTGTCAGTAATGGGCTTCCTCTCACATATATTTCCTTGCTCTCGTTCTATTCTCTCTGTCTCTGTTCTCCATTCTCTGGTTCCCGCGCCCCTTTCACCGCCCTGAAAAGGGTCCTGACATGAAAAGGTTGAATTTAATTACATCTGAATTAATAGGACTGTTAAGTCAACTAAGTGGACCATTTCGCGATAATTAATTCTTCAGAACCCCGAATAATTAAAACACACACTCCGCGCACTCCAGCTGAAGTCCTTCGACAATGCGTCTTCCAAAAGCAAAAGTGTGGCACCCAATGTAACCCCCCCCCCCTTCCGCGCATTGTCCGTCGACGACCACGGCCACTTTGTCGCCTGTGCTGTGAAATTGATTCCCACAAAAACAGTCTTGATAAAAATCTTGTCCACATGCATGCATGCACACACTTTTCCTCTCTCCCTTTCATACACACACACACACACACACACACACACACACCACACACACACACACACACACACACACACACACACACAGACACACACATAAACACTCTGAGTCTGTTGTGTTTTGAAGGCTAGTGGTCTGATAAGTATCTCAAGTTGCTGGAAAGAAATGAGATAAGGGAGGATCTGCAATCAAATTATTAGGCAGATCCAAAGCCAAATTGGATTAGGTTCTCTTAGCCACCGTTTGTGTATGTGTGTGTGTGTGTGTGTGTCTGTGTGTGTGTGTGTCTGTGTGTGTGTGTGTGTGTGTGTGTGTGCGTCTGTCTGTCTGAGAGTTTTCTCATCTAAACAAAGCGACACAAATGGCCCTCTTATTTGCAATTGCATTATAGTAAATGCTAATGCAATTACATACACTTAATGTGATTCACGAGTAACAGCTACTTTAACCGGTTGCATCACAAACAAACAAAAACAATATCTACTGTCCATTAGCAACGGCTTTTAGTGTGTTTGGAAGAACAGAACAGGTATTTAACACCTTAATGATAAGCAGTGACTCAGGCCTTGAGACACAATGTCTGAACTGTTATCAGCGCATAGGGATTTCACAAACAATGGCCATCAAAAAATATCGTCTGAAAATGACCTCATTACCAAAATACTTCTGTAAGAGGTATAAAAATAGCAGGTGCTCCATCCTCCACACTTTCAGCTGGATTACATGATCATCTGGTGACATGATGAACGAGCACACACCCCATAGAGCAGCTCACTAACAGCTGCCATTAACCCTTGACAACAGTTAGGTGACAGTGTGTAGAGAGAACACTGTCAGACATGAAAGTGTGTGTGTATGTGAGTGTGTGTCTCAGACTCGTGCGTGAAAGAGAGAAAGAGAGAGGGAGTGGGTGAAAGAGAGAGAGAGAGAGAGAGGAGAGAGAGAGAGAGAGAGAGAGAGAGAGAGAGAGAGAGAGAGAGAGATAGTATAAGAAAAGTAGAATTTATTTCCTTTACTTTTTATACTTTTGTCATAACACTGTTATTAAAACTATTCATTATTTATTTTTTCATGCTTTAGCAGTATCGTACACTGAAGACTTGTGCCTGTAATGCACACTGAATCTTAATCTGAGTAAGTGAGAGTGAGAGACAGAGAGAGAGAGCGAGAGAGAGAGAGAGACAGACAGACAGAGAGAGAGAGAAAGAGAAAGAGAGAGAGAGAGAAAATAGGGGGGAGCAGGGACATTTCACTGGTAATGTTTAGTGTCATTATCCGAAGTGTTTAAATCTAGAAATGCCTCCAGGCAAGAGTGAGTTCACTGCGCCGAAGCAGCCAGCGCCACCGCCACCCCATACGGAAGCGGTGAAGACTCTGTTGTCCCCTGCACGACCTGCCTGTGTGTGCCAGCCACACCGGGCCCCACTCTCCCTCTCTTCTCTCCACTAGACAATGAGCTGAACTCAGCACATCTCTGGAGTTTGTGCTAGCGCAGGACTCACAGCCCACTGGGAGATTTACGGCACTATTCTATGGCTCTCCCAATCTCAATCTGCTCCGGGTGTACTTGTTCATCACGACTTTCTTGATTTCGTTTCATTCTGTAGTTTTTGGTTAATTCCATATCTTTTTTTTTTTCTGTGAGTGGATCAGGAAGCCATCACTGGAAGTCCGCCTGGAGCGCTGGCTTGACTCTTTCCTTGACTGCTTTACCCATCCATCCTCCCTCTCTCTATAGCTCCACTCTTTTCTCTCTCCCTCTCTCTCTCTCGTGGCCTCCACACCCAACCCAAGTGTTTGTTGGTGGCTCAATCTCACAGACACAAGCCGTGTGCCAAGCACCTCCTGCTGCCAGAGTTCGGAGAGCAGATTCTTTTTTTTTTTTTTTTTTTTTTTTTTTTTTTTTTAATTCCCCACTCCCCCCATTTCTCCCTCATTTTCCTCTTTTCTTTTCTCTCTATCCCTCCTGCCATCAGCATGATGATGCTTGGAGTGAACTCAACCCTCTGCTAAGCGCCGTGTGTCTCTGGGGGTGTCTGGATGGCAGGCAGCTCACTCCATGCACTGGCTAGATGTGTCGCGCGTCGTGCCAAATCGGGCTCCCTGGAGAAATCAAGTGCTGCCATTCATACTGTATCTATGTATAGCCACTGCCAAAACGTTTTCGTTTTTTTCTTAGTTTGTGTATCCATGCGCATGCATATGCGTTTGTGTGTTTGTGTGTGTGTGTGTGTAATATGTTGTGATATGTGTGCGTGTGTGTGTGTGTGTGTGTGTGTGTGTGTGAGTATGTTGTCATATGTGTGTGTAGGTTTCATGCCCTGAGAATTTTTCAGTTGCTCCCCGTCCCTCAGCCGAAATCCTTCTGCCAAGACTAAACATATGCCTTTACAGAACATGCCACTTAAAAGCTTCTCCTGAAATATACAAAATACTACACACAACCACATTCTCCCTCCCCTTTCCCCAGAATAAATTAAAAAATAAATAAATAAACAAATAAGGCACCCAGAGACGGTCTCAGATGAGGCTAAATTATTCACGCGCTTCCCCTTCCGCCACCCACCAAAGGGAAATAAGCCATTAGGCCCGGGGGCAGATATTGACGTAGCGTCTAATGCGGAGTGATGGACTGTGTCGCGGGGGCATGGAGGGGGCCCAGGGGGGGTAAAGGGGTTTGCATGGAGAGCGGGTACACAAAAGGACGACGTAGAGGGGAGAGGTGCTCTCGGGGCAAAGACGGGGGTGGGGGTGGGGGTGGGGGTCTCCACGGTGCGTGTCAAAGTAAACACTCTCCGCCCAACTGGAGGAGGAAATAAAATATTTATGGCAAAAGCCTGGGTGGATTGAAACTGTTAGGAGACACAAAGGGCTGTTGCCCAGCCACTTCCATCACCATCACCACTCCCCCTCCCCACCATCCAACTCCTCCACCCCCTTACAGACCTCCACACCCTAGGGGGGGATCACATCCCTTGGCCACCAGCCCTGCCATCAAGCCCCACGAGCCAAATCAGTTCTGTCTGATACCACAACAGAGAGCAGAGGCAACCCCTGACCCCTTTCACACTGCCCCTTATCACTGCCCATCAGGAGGCTCCTAGTAATGTGCCCCATTCAGACCAATGATCATCCACCATCCCTTTACTGAGCCCCTAAGGTATGGACACAACGGCAGAACAGGGCACTGTCTGTGTGTGTGTGTGTGTGTGTGTGTGTGTGTGTGTGTGTGTGTGTGTGTGTGTGTGTGTATGTGTGTGTGAGTGAGTGAGAGAGAGTGTGAGAAAGAGAGAAAGAAAGAGAGATAGAGTGAAAGGGTGAGCGTTTGAGAACGAGTGTGATCCTGTTTGTGTGTGTGTGTGTGTGTGTGTGTGTGTGTGTGTGTGTGTGTGTGTGTGTGTGTGTGTGTGTGTGTGTGAGAGAGAGAGAGAGAGAGAGAGAGGGGCGTGCAAGTGAATAAGAAAACCCCCACTGTTTGCAAGCACTTTCTGCTCTCCAATCAATTAATGAGGCCCAAAAGGCCCGAGGGACCATGTTGTTATAAAGCCACACGACTCAGAATCAGCACAAACCGAATCAGGTGGATGACCACATGCCTTCAGACACCTTCCTAGAGACTAACAAAGATTTGATGCACATTTCAGAAAACAAAAGAAAAAAAAAAAAGAAAAAGCTGGGACTGTTCATGGAAAATGTCAACACCTGCTTTGTCAACAACTCAATATGCACGACCACAGATCTAATCACACACATTCAACTCTACCACAGTAATACACCTACATTCATGTCAGTGCTATGAAGACCACAATCAGTCATAGCATTTCCAGCTCATGTATTACATGCACATTGTGCATCACTAAATGACAATCTCCACCTATTCCACACCTCCACTGACCGCACCATGACCCCGTCCTCCCGCGCATAAATCACACTTCATTCAGTCTCAACACCAGAAAGTTGCAGGGGAAACCAATGCTGTTTCCAGGTATTACACCCTTGGGCAGGGCAATTAACACAAATTACACTATCAGTGCCTACATTCAATGCCTTCATTCTAACATTGTATGAATAAAATGAATTCATTGCAATATATTGCTGTATAAGCTGTAATTGATTACTGTAATCTATTATTTCCAATGATGAGTGATTGAGGTTATAGTATAGTATGATCATCATCAATGTAACATATTTAGGGCAGCTTCACAAGGTGTGAGTTTCAACAACCCAACAAATGATTGCTGTATCTGCCATGTCGAAGTGGGATTGATAGGAAGATCCTATCAAGCCCCATTACAAACAGTGTTCCAATCTAGACAAGGATGTCTTAAGACTTCCACATTTTTCAGTCCATATACTAAGATATCATGTTTGGACTGATCAAACAGTTTCACAGTGACACACAAAAAAAATAATAATAAAAATAATTAAAAGAGAAACGCTACAGGTGTCTTTATTAGCAAACAAAGACAGTACAAGACCAGAAAACATCCTAATAAAAACAAACATCCCTATACATCAAAGCACAGCCCAAGAAAAGATCTACGAGTCTCCAATATCACCAACAACATCAAACCATCAAGAAAACATAATTACATGCAGAGAGATGACTTCAAATATATTCACCAGCCGTGGGAAGGAAAATAAATAAATAAATAAATAAATAAGCAAGCCCAAGGACAACTTCAAAAGTTCTAGTGGACTGGGTCTTGCTATGTTATTCCTCATGCAGTTAATCAGAGGCTCTTTGAATTTGGCTGGCAGGTGATGAAACACGATCTCACCTTCTCCCTGCACACTGGGTAGCAAACACATTCATTTGTGGCCAAAGAAACATGTAAATAAATAATACAAATGGATGAATGGATATAAAAACATATAAAAGCAGATGGTTACACAAACACATGACACACCTGAGTGGCCTTTTAAAACAGCACGGTCAAGGTCAAGGTTTACAAGAGCGTACTCGTACTTGGTGTGTGTGTGTGTGTGTGTGTGTGTGTGTGTGTGTGTGTGTGTGTCTGAAGGGAATGGGAGTTTCCTGAGCCAAGATAGGTTGACATCAGATGTGCAAGGTTTGTGTGTGTGTGTGTTTGTGTGTGTGTGTGTGTGTGTGTGTGTGTGTGTGTATGTGTGTGGAGGAGGGAGAAGGTTGGGATGGGACAGTGGTGGCGTGTGTATGATTCCCCAGCCTCATCTGTGCCATGTGTTTGTGGGTGAAATTCAATTCACGAGGCCGGATAAGGGTGAAGCAG
>PYXC01000721.1:117500-190000 GCA_015244755.2 Tenualosa ilisha | reverse complement strand
ACCCAGCACAATAGAAATCCTACAGAATGAACAGGAAAACAGGCAGTGGAAAATGTCATTCTGATCAATTTCTCTACACATCTCTCAACAGCAATGGCAACAGTTTGCAAAATGATTTCCTTCACATATGCAATAATATCAGTACCTTTCGTGGGCTTACACTGTGGTTACTTTGATGAATGTTAATGGACCGTGACGCTCAGAGCTCTCAAAGCAAATGTTATTCATGCAAACGTTATGAAACAGACACAAGATGAAAAGTCCATTTCCGTCTGCCTGGCTTTTGTCAACCTGTAAGTTTTTTTTTTTTTTCTTTCTTTGTAAGGCCTACTTTCTGTCTTTTAAGCTTCAAAAGCCTCAAGCTTACTTCCGTTGAAGCATTCACTGACGTGATCGAGAGAAGTGAGGTCTCGCAATCACTGCCTGCAAGTGAAAGGGTGAAACATGCTCTCTCTATCCTTTCCTTTCCACTCTCTCCGTCTCTCTGTCTCCCCCTCTCTCTCGCTCACACACACTCCCTGTTGTTGTCTATAACATATGCACTCTTTTTCCCTCTCTCTTTCAGACATGGGGGGAGAGAGACAGAGAGAGAAAGATAGATAGATAGAGAGAGAGATAGAGAGAGAGAGAGAGATGTGGATAATCAAGGCAGCAGAAATCGATGCACCAAAAAAGGCACTTCACTCCTGCTCGATTTCATCCTTCAGTCACGCAGGGCCGCAATTAAAAGCCCACTCTTCCCCTGCCACTCCTGCTGCAGGGGATGCTGTTGCTTGGGCTTGACAGGCTCGCTGGGCGCTGTGTGATTAACCAAATAAAAGCAAAGGCTTTCGTCTCTCCTCCCATGCCTTCTCCTCTCTTCTCTCCATTTCTCCCCTCTCCTCTCCTCCTCTTTTCCAATCCTCCCCTTCCCTCCTCCTCTTCCATTCTTCCCTCTTCTTCCCACTCCTTTCTTTCTTTCCTCCCTCCTTTTTTTCCCTCTCTTCTGCTCTCCCTATAGCACTCTGGCCCAACACACACCCCCTGATTATATGGATGGTCGAGTTATTGACCAGAAGCAGGGTGTGACTCAGAGAGACACAGAGGTCCTGTGGACTGTCCCCATGGCCAAACGGTCCTCTCTAAGTGTGTCTGTGTGTGTGTGTGTGTGCGCCTGCGTGTGTAGGGGAAAGAGAGGGTTAGTGTATTTGTGTGTGTGTGGGTGTGTATGGCTCCCTGGGTCAATGGCAGGAGCCAGAGAAATGATCAGCTCTGTGGAATTGAAACTCAAAAGAGCACTCAAGTTGATGATACTTTCCAGAGAGAGAGAGAAAGAGAGAAATAGAGAGAGAGAGAGAGACAGAAATAGAGAGAGAGAGAGAGAGAGGGGGGAAAAGCACAACAGCCCTCAGATAAGAGCTGCCATTTGACTGTGTTAACATCACTCACAACCTGGTGGATCAAGAGAGTGAGCGGGTGACCCAGACTGAGAGCAGGAAGGTCAATTTGATAATTCCCCTCTGCATCGCTCTGTTCTTTGGCACTAAGCTCTAACAGCATCTAACCTAAAAGCTTCACTTCATTTCACTTGATTTCATTTCATTTCATGTCATGTCATGTCCCTTCTCCTTCATTGCGTCACTTTTTAGGCAGACATTAAGCAACCCTTATTGCCAGTGGAGGAAACTTGATTACAGATTAGCCAGATTAATCATTCTCCGCGAGATACAGAAAGCAGGAGGGCGTGTGGCGCCGCAGCGACGGCGCTGTGTAACTTGCTGTCGGAGATAAACATCTGCGAATTACCTGGTTATAGGGCAGCATCCCGGCTGGATCGACAATTTTTTTTCTCCCAAGCCAGCTGCAATTAGGCCTGGAAACACCCAGCTGGGAGATGCCGAAAGCTGGCTTAGCGTGGATTAGTGGACGAAAATAAATAAATAAATAAATACATAAATACAATCATTCAAATAATTAAAAAAAGTGAAAACATAAACAAGATTAGAGGGCCAAAGAGATCGGCATCAGGCCTTTTGTCGCTAACGTTAACGCGACAAGCGGGGTACAAAATCAAGAAATAAAATTGTGGTGCTTTGAGGCAAACCAAAAATGCTTTAGAGGTCCTCACTGCAGGAGCTCCTAGTGTACATAGGGGAGGGAGAAGAGCTCACAAAAGCCCACCTCACCAATACTGCGCAGCTGGTAATTGTTAATTAAATCAAATTAGCAGCATGACTGCTGAAAGAAATGCTTTAAAAAAAAAAAACAAAGTAAAAACAGTGATAAGGACGCGAAGGAAAAACCTTGGCCTCCTCACGCAGGTGCAAAAGCTGCAGGGTGTCAAAACCGTTGTCGGCTGGCCTTTCCATTTCTCCAAGGCTTTGAATAACTCACACACTCTTGTACGCCTGTTAATTAATAACAGGGGAGATTACCGGCCATGATAACAGTAAGAGAACAGCACCGAGCGGTTGCTGAGCGGTTGGGGGAAGGAGGAGTGGAAAGGCAAATCCTTCACTGACAAAAAAAAAGAAATAAAAACATGGTGAAAAAATAAAAAATTTCGGCATGCTGCCATAGAGTTACACTTTAAGGCTTCCCTTGGAGCTTATTGTGGCCTTGGAGACCTTTTAAAAGCTTCTAATTCCACCCGTTTATCTGGGGGGAAAAGGGTCTAACAAAAGGAGCCTATCTCCAGTGAAAAAGGTTGTCTGTAGGTTGCTACAAAGGGTCCAAGCTCAATAGGGATCCAAGTGGAAAATTTAAAAAGAGTGCTACATGAGGGCAAGATAAGAGCAGCTTCTTTGGCTAGAGTGAAATAGAGAGGGTTGCAGTCGGCCAGCGGAACTTACTTCACTTTGCAAGAGTTCGAGATCAGTGCAGTTCACGGTAAGAGGTTGCAAAACATCTGTCTGAGGTAACAATACCAAAGATTGATTTTCTCACTCAGTGGAATTTAACTGACATTTAAAAGGACAAGGTCAGTCAGGGAGTTCTCTGACACAACAATGCCCCCTCCTCCAACCAACACCCCCCCCCCCCACACACACACACACACACACACACACACGGACAGACACACACACGGACAGACACACACACGGACAGACACACACACGCACTCACCCTCTTCGTGTTATCCTGCAGTGAATTCATTTGTCATTTGTCACCCAGGAAAAGGTTGACGGGTCGAACTGAATCAACCTCTGGCATTTTTTTCCTCTCTCTTTTCCCAGACAATTTCTGTGACAATTTGCATATCTTAACTTCCCATGAAGCCAAATGACAGAGGGCACAAAACGTGAAACAGAGGATAAACGATGGCAACCATTTTTATTATTATTATTATTTAAGAACAAGCTCCCCTTTTTAATGTTATAAAAGCAAGTGTTGGCACAATTATCAAGAAATCACGTTTAGTAATTTATTATCATGATGATGATAATTTATATCATCATCTTCTTCAACCACATAGGAACCAAATAAGTATGTTTCTCATTCTACAGGTGATTGGTGTGCAGTTTCCTACTATGTCCCTAGATGACTCATAAAATATATTTTTATAACCTTGAATAGACACTCTGCTCAGTGCTCACCACTTCATTTTACAGAATTGCATCCAAAAAAATGTTGTACAACTTATAGGAATGCAGATTAAACAACCCAAGTTTCTTTCAAACCAGTTATCTCATTTAAGTTTGGATGTCAGCAAGGCAAACAGGCCCATGATATAAAAAGGAAAACAAAAAGAAGGAAGAAGAGCACCAGCTTTAGGCTATGCTTATTTTGGAGGTCTCTTTCATACGTGCTCCTGTCACTGAATGTCACCAGCGGAGTCAGGGGCAGTAACCACAGGGACCAGCCAAAGCCAAGACTTTTATTTACATTCATCAAGTGCATGAGAAGGGAAAAATCAGGCGTGGTACAACAGCAAAGCCGAGCAGAAAAGACAAGGAGCCGTCTTCTCAGTCAGAGTGCATACTTGTGTGCATGTATGTGTTTGTGTGTGTGTGTGTGTGTGTATGTGTGTGTGTATGTGTGTGCATGTATGTGTGTGTGTATGTGTGTGCATGTGTGTGTGTGTGTGTGTATGTGTGTGCATGTATGTGTGTGTGTGTGTATATATGTGTGTGCATGTGTGTGTGTGTGTATGTGTGTGTGGGTGTGGGTGTGACATACTGAGCTCTCGTGGGCGTCTCGACCATGATAAATGGCTGTAATACAGCAGCAGTCACCCTGTAGGACTAGTCAATAACACTGAACTGAAGTATGCTGCAGTGACAAAGAGGGAAGGAGACAGGATAAGAGGGGGAGAGAGAGAAAAAGAGAAGGGGGATAAGAGAGTGAGAGAAAGAGTAAGAGAGACTGAGGAGTAAGAGAGGGAAAAGGAGAATGATAGCAAAGTGGAAAGAAGGGATGAGGGAAAAGCAAGGTAGAGAGAGAAAAGGACAGAAGAAGGGATGAAAAACAGAGGGATGATGAGAGACGTGAGGGGAGGGGAGACAGAAAGGTTATTAGAGGATGAGAAATATTGGAGGAAGGTCTGAGAGACTGACGAGTATAACCTTACTGCACATTGGCTCAGGAAGAGCGCTTCCTATTAATCTGTCAATGCATGTTAAACCACCCTCTTCCTTTGCCTAAATAACCCAACATGTAGACCTCATCCTCTGTTATGTCTCTCCCTCTCCGGACCACTCTGCCCTTCTAGCTCCACACCTTGTTTTTGCAGAAAAAAATCTTGCCATCTTGCTGTACCTAAGTGCCTTGCTATTACTCTCTCTCTCGCTCAACATGGGAGCATTTTAATTAGGCTGTATGTGTTGTCAATAAGACGAGTTTCTGGGAAAGTAGGTCACTGCCCTAACAGTTTTTTTTGTTGTTGTTTATACCACAGTTGGCAAAAACAAAACAAAACAAAAATATACTGTATTTCCAAATTGCTGAGAGAACGTATTAGAAGCCCAGAGAGGGAAATAGCAATGGGGAAAGGGAAGGGAAGGGAAGAGAAACCTTATTGACTTTCCACAACAATGCTTTCAGAGCAACCGGGTTTTTTTTTTCCTCTGACAATTTCGGGGGCAACAATGCTTTGAGGTGAAGGCAAAATCTATCACACCACAGCACACACACACACTTACACATACACCTACCCCACAAACACATGCACATCCACACAGATATTTAAGCAGAAACACCAGTACACACACACACACACACACACACACACACACACACACACACACACCTCTCTCTCTCTGTACTATTTGCCCCCTGACCACTGTGGGGCTTCATGAATGAATGGATGTGAGCCCTTGTGTGAAGGTGATTCCTCAAAACAGATGAGGGGATGGAGGGAAAGATGAAGGGACCATGGGAGAGAGTCAGAGAGAGAGAGAGAGTGCAGGTTAAGGGAGGAGTGTATAAAAGAGAGAAGGGAGAAGAGAGATATGTTGGGAGCAGAAGAAAAAAAAAGAAAGGATGAGGGAAAAAGCAGATGACAACAAAAGGGTGAAACAAAGGAGGGTCCCAGAGAAAGAGAGAAATGTAAGCTGAGCAATGGCAATAAAGGCAATCAGCAGAAGAAGGGCAGAGTGTCCCTCTCTCCCTTTCTCTCTTCTCTCTCTTTTTTTTTTTTTTTTTCTTTTTTTTTTTTCTTTTTTCTTTTCTCTCTTGTGTTTTAGCAGAATGAGAGGGATAGAGAATGTAATGATGAGAGATGCAGACAGGTCCATGTCTGATCACAGCTCTAGAATGAACCTCCGTGCGTCACTACAGCTTCCCCTCCACCGTCCGCCACAATCCCCATCAGGAACCATTACTGACTCTGGTCACAGCAACGCAACTGTCACAGCAACCAGAGCAACCTAAATGACAACAAGAATGACACCCTGGGGTGGAACCGTCAATCCGACACCTGTCTGTGATCCCGTCACATCATAGCCAGGACCACTGGAGAGCACAGGGCAGAAGAGAGAGAACGTCCTTCATCTGAGCAAAGTAGGCAATTACGGGACAAAGCGGACGTCTCAAGGTAGGAATTTCACTCGATATCTTGTGACATTCCTTTATGCCAGCCTCTACTTTAAAATCTTTTTTTTTTTTTTGGATTCAGTAGTGGTGATAACTGAAATATGCGTGCCAAAGGAAAGAGATTTCAAGGTCTCCTAAATGAGTGAAAGCTGTGAAGCCATGTCTGTGGTTTAGCCCACACAAGCCATGACCTTGCAGGATGATTTCTCTTATCTTTTCTTTTTCTTTATTTCTCCCTGCATTTGGGTGAGCATACAGCTGAAGGCCAAGAGGTAGAATAGCATCATTGTAATGAGGGGGAAAAAGAAGAAGTCAATCCTCCCACACGCAAGTGTTCAAACGAGTGTACACACACACACACACACACACTACAACAAAATCCATACCACTGGCTCACCTCATTCGATCTCCAACACACTTCACATACCTCTGCCTGTGCTCACCTTAGCTTCTTTGGCATGCCCTGATGACAGACCGTTGAAACACGTAGGCTAATGGCCAGTATCTAATAAAGGTTTTTAATTTTGCCTTAAATAGTGCCTCAACATTTTCTATTTTTGCATCAATGCGTTAGCGGCCTTCTTTTTTTTGATGAGCACCCTCTTACTTGGTTTCACAATTTCTGACTCAGGGAAGCACCCCTTTCTCTCTTTTTGTCTTTATACTTCAGATATGTCTATTGTGTCTGTACAGGTTCCGCTGTATCCATTTTATGTATGCAGAGAGTGCAGGGAGATGGGTGTCCATGTCAATAGATACCCTTCTCACATGAAGCTTGGCAGAGTGAACACAGTCAGCGTTTCTGTGCTCAGACTCTCTTAGACAGTCAATTAAGTTCAAGGTGAGGTGGAGACAGGAGAGGAGGGGTGGGGAGGGGAGAAGAGAGGAGAGGAGAGGAGCAGAATTGAGAGAAGAGGAGGAGCAGCAGAGTCGAGAGCAGAGGAAGGAAGAGGAGGAGGAGGGGAGAGGAGGAGGGGAGAGGAGGAGGGGAGAGGGGGAGTGAAATGGGGAGTTGGGACAAGTTATCGCCACAACCGATGTGGTCCAGTGCCTTCTGCACTTGTCAAATGGCCCTTTTACATGCTGGATGACAGAGGTCTTGTTGCACAGAAAACCTTAAAATCTGCTCAACAGCTATGCTAGATTCTCTCACTGTAAGGGGGAGTGCAAGTAGAAAGGACATACAAAAACTGACACACACACACACACACACACACACACACACACACACACACACACACACACTTATACCCTCAGTGTATCAACCAAACGCAGATACATCACGGTGACTGACTTCAGCAGGATAGCAGAGGGACATGGCAGTCCTTCCCTGATAATTCCTGCCTTAGCCCATCGACCCGCACATGGAAATCAATTAGACACGAGACTAAGCCCCGTAAGCCAATACAGAGGGTGTGTGCGTGCGTGCGTGTGTGTGTGTGTGTGTGTGTGCGTGTGTGTGTGTGTGTGGTGTGTGTGTGCGTGTGTGTGTGTGTGCGCGCGCGCATGTCAGGCCGTCCTCTACAGTCCGCACAGTGAATAGTGGAGGCGGACATCGAGGAGACAACAGACGGTGATGGATCCCCAAACGAAAGCAAAGCTCTTCTGCGCTCTGTACATTAAACAAGCAAACGATCGACCGAATGAAATCGACGGCAGCGAGGAGCTGCTGGGCAAAGTGTGGCACTTAATCTAAGCCTAAAGCCTCGGCCCAAAAGAGAGTGACCCCCAAAGTCCATTAAGGGCTAGGGTTACATAACACACGACTCAGAAGCGGTGCATGGAGGAATCTGAGACCTTACTGAGACACATTATTTGGAACAGTGGAATTTGTCAGTGGACGTAATGTGTTGCTGAATGACAAGCGTCCTAAGTGCCTCAGAGGACTACAACACCTCCCTGCTAAATCCAGATACCCCCCTAAGCTCTAAGCCATTAGACGTAAGCCCTTGAAGACTTAATGGTTATGAAGCGAGTCTTGAGAGTTCAGGAATTAGAGATTGGGAGGCAAGAGGGGGGTTGAATTGGGATTTGGTCAATGTTTAGCTCAACTGGGCGACACGGAAGTGAGTGATTTCAGACAGATGCCATAGTCCGCCATTGATCATTTATCAGAGTCTGCCATTTCAGCACTACAGGGGGTCACAGCAACTTAAAGAGGGACGGTAGGGATTCCTCGGAGGGGGCAGTAAAAAAAGAGATCAGCTCCATTTACCATCTCATTTAGGAATCAAAACTTTGGGAAAATAAAAAAAAACAAAAACGCACGCCTTCATTATTTTCATGTGATGATGTTCCCTATTAGGAATCCAACAATGACGACAACCACAGCAAAGGGACTGATTAAAGGACAGAGCAGACAGAGAATTGATTGAGTGGATTACCTCCTTTCATTCCCTTTGTCTCTCTAGTCCCACACCAGAGCAGTAGACCCTGGGCAGCACCCAGTCTGCACTAGTCTGCCCGAGCAAGTGATTGTTTGGTGGATATCCATTCAATAAGGAGATTATAGGGAGGCTGTTGCCTTGTGTTAACTTGCGTACATAAGTCGCTTTGGATCAAAGCAACATCAAATAAATTGAAGAAGTTGCACTAGGCGAATCAATTTCTCATCTGGTAGATTCTCTTCACTAGCAGAGTCTGTTTACTGTCCGTTCACTTTCAGAGAGTAAACTGGAGTAACATTCCCTGAACTTTGCACGTGACATTTATTTGACCACTTGGTATTTTATATTCCCTGACATTTATCCTGTGCTGAGAGTGCTCGGGCCGCATTGATATTTCTTAGCCTCTCCTAACACGTCCCGCCATCATGGTTGCATGGTCAGTGGAACACACACACACACACACACACCACACACACACACACACACACCACACACACACACACAGCTTTGGCATTTACGCCCCGTGCATTTGCAGAAAGGGAAAAAAAAAAAAAAAAAAAGACGTGCATTTCCATGCCGTGGATGACCAATTAGCAGCCATGCTGTGGTCAGGTCTCGGCGGTCAGTCGAGCGCAAATACCGGCCACCGTTCCTGACTTGATCAGTATGCCAGCACAGGTGTGGTGGCCGATTAGGGATTCAGGCCCGAAACGGTGTTCCGAAACTAACCATAAATTACCCCTCTCTCTCTCTCTCTTTCACCCTTCCCCTCTCTCTCGTAGTGGTTAGTCACTACGTTTTTTTTTTTATAAAAAAAAAAAAAAAACATTGCCTTTGTCCATTTTTCTCAATCCACCGGAGTGAGTTATTATGTTTACTATAGAGCATGTTACAGCCGTGTTTCTGTGAGAACAAGAGCGGTGATTTAAAGTGTGGGAAAGAGAGGTGATACGACCATACAGGGCCAGTTCGACACAGCTCATTGGACAAACTGCAGTGCTGGGGATTCGGGCTTGGAAAAAATGTTACTTTTCAGCCAAACCAGAAAATATTGTTCTTGCATTTCATACAGCCTCTCTCTCTCCCCCTCTCTGCTTCAAGTCTTTTAACCTTTAGGTGATTTGGATACATTCCTAGTGAGCGAAAGGGGAAAAGGCGATGTCCAAGTATGGTGCTAGACTTTCACCATCTTTTCAATGTCCATCAGTTGCATTCAGCTGAGCAGACCCATCAGCCATCACCATACGTCTGCAATGGTTCAATGAAGCATTGTTTCCTAATACGGAGAAGTGCATTCACTTCATCTTCTTCCTCTGCCTCTCTCTCTCTGAAGTCAGGCGAAAGACAGCTTTATCCAGCAATCCTCTCCTTCACTTCAGCTGTTGCGAGCTGCAAACGTCATGAAAGGGGTCAGATGAAAGTACGTGACGGCACGCAAGCAGTGTATGGATGCGGCTCCCTCCCAAAGACTACAGCCCCGTGAACAAAAGCTAACTGTCAACACTGTCCATTCCCATAGACGGCTGGATCAGAACCCACGCAGTAACTCACAGTGGCCTTTGGATGACCCCATATTTTGGAGCACATCTGTGCCAACACGGGGACAGACATGTGCCAGACATCATCAACTATCGGAATGTGCTTTCTAGCACTGTTTCCTCTTCCTCCAAGTTGACTAATTTATCTCCTGTGCGCTACTCCTAGGTATGCGAGTAGAGTAGAGTCACTTTATCGATCCCGAAGGAAACGTGTGTGTGTCATGATCAGATATCAGAATCACCAAAATAACAGACTGCCTCTAAACTGGACTTCTTTTAGACAATGTCCAAATGAGTCACTAGTCAGACAGACCAGGCCTCAGCGTGGCCATGGCTGTAGTGCATTGTGTAGACTACCAGTCATGTGACAGTGACAGATGCCATGTTGAATGGCGCATTGTTGAGCTGTCGAACAGTTCAGTTGTGTGAAGAGGAAGCACCTCTCATGTTATCAGTTTCCTGTCTATAATGCATCTCTAGCAGATAAGGGCCACAATATATTCCACTATTTTCACACTATTTTTGTCCTTGATTACTTATGCTTGTGTTTGTGTCAATGTGTTTGTTTTTGTCCAGCTAATTTCATCTCTGCCGATGACTTAAAAATAGCATGCGTGATCAGCTTCCTGCTTACAATTTATCTGTATCAGATGAGGCCACCAGGGGCTCACCAAAAGGTAGAATAGTAGAAGAGTGTTCACCAATGTGATACTTTTTTGTTACATCCCTGAATCTTTAGTTTCTTTTGTTTGTGTGCTTTAATTGAGCTAATGTCATACTTACTGATGACAAACATCCACCCACACATCAAGTATGTGCTTTCAAAAAAACAAACAAATGACTAAGTGAAACACTTTTCTGAAATCAAAGTCATTTTTTTTTTCTTTTAAAGTCACTTTTGCATCCATTAAGGAAGGGGAAAAAGCACTGAGGCACAGACTGTGTGTGGCAAAGTGGCCTTACGACAAGGGAACAATCGATAGGACACCACGCAGGCAAGCAATAGAGTCTAATGGGAGTCGGTTAAGGATCGGCCCGCTGTCATTCGACATCCCTGCCACTGAATGGCTCATAATTGATCCATTACTGGAGACAGGGGCCAACAGAGGGGCTGGCGTCAGGTCCTTTTCGTGGATTAGGTTTCCATTTTTCAGGCTGCAGGTGTTGCAACAGCAGCTTCCTTTAGGTGCTCTTAAGACCAAAAACAATAATAATAATAACAATAATAACAAATATCAAAGGAACGTAAAAGGTCTCTGGCCTGTTTGAAGAGCTGTATTGATAAAGCTCTGATGTTCTTCTCAACATCCAGATGGGCAACAGGCTGCAGTACTAAGAAAAAATATCCTTACATAATCAAGTGTATATGTATGTGTGTTTATTTCTGTGTCTGTGTTCTGAGCGTGTGTGTGTCTGTGTGCTCTAACGAAGAAAGGATGAGGGATATAAGTGAGGTTAACACCAAATGTCAGTTGTTTCATCTTGTATTCAACCACAGCTCTTTTGGAAATTACACACAGTGGAAACCGTCTGTGGTACCATGAAGGAAGGCTGGTTTTCTTTGACCACCCGATCATCTTTTCAATCCGTTTCATAACAGACTTTGCTCTGCCCTTGTGTCTGAATTCCAAAATAGGGCAGCAAGAGAAGAACTCTTGCACAGAGCACACATAAACAATGCAATATGTATGAACACTTTTTAAGACTGAGACTTAAGACACTTTTGAGGCTTTTTTTGTTGTATCCTTGACAATCTGACCAAGTTTAAACCTAAATGGAAAGTACATCTAGAGGCTCGAAGATCGCCTAGGCCTTATAGTGGTGAGGTCTGGGGAAAGAATTTTGACACAAACGCAAGGAGGAAATCGCCATGGATTAGAAGAATGAATGGGCATGGATTCAGGGCCAGAGCTTTGGCCAGACACTGGTGGAAAACTTGCAGCAAATTTGGACACGTTGGCAACTGGATGCCCGTCTATTCCGGGGCGTTCCAGAAGATCTCATTTGTGCCCAAACTGGCATTGGCACTCATTCTCTCTCTCTCTCACTCTCTCTCTCTCTTTTTCCCCCTCTCTCGCCATTTCCCTCCCCCCGTTCCCTCCCTCTAAGCTTTTATTCAAATTGAATGCATAAATTACCAGAATTAATGTGACCTGGCAGGGTAGTTTAGGAAACCGAAACTGGGCCTTGTTTATGAGCATTGTTTCCCGTCTGCCCCTGCCCCAGCCGACCCCTCCAAACACACACACACACACACAAAAACACAAAGACACACACTTCACCACAACACTTCCGCTCGTCCCTCCCCCCGTCGACCACCGTCAGTCTGCCACCCATTCCACAAGTACAGGCAACAGGCTTGATCGCAATGTGAAGTCATCCAATCAATAGACCTGCAGCTGATTTAAAAGGCTAATTTATGGCCTTCGTTAGCATGATAGCATTTTTCACTTTCTCCAGACACACGCAAACACTGTGTGTGTGTGTATGTGTGTGTGTGTGTGTGTGTGTGTGTGTGTGTGTGTCCGTCCCTAGGAGAAAGAGACACAGACTCACACACTGTGTGTGTGTGTGTGCGTCTACGAGAAAAAGCGAGAACAGGACTGTTTGAGCTGACAGCGTGCACAAAAGCAAATGAGGTCCCTTTAAAATGAGATTCACACACGCACACGCACACACACACACACAAACACACACACACACACACACACACACACACATACACACACACACACACACACACAAATACAACATCTGGGGCCTAAGCCATTATCTCGTACCTCATCAATTATCTCCTTTTTTTGTTCTTTTCATTTTCCCTTTCACTAATGTGTCCACGATAACAACAACACTCGAGAAAATGGGGACGACTGTGGGCCTCTTCAGGGACGACCGTGGGCCATCTCAGCGCCCAATCCACCCCAGCATCAGCTTCTCTGTGGGATACCTCAACATGACTCACCCCA
Source organism: Tenualosa ilisha (assembly GCA_015244755.2). NCBI lineage: Eukaryota > Metazoa > Chordata > Actinopteri > Clupeiformes > Clupeidae > Tenualosa > Tenualosa ilisha. Next base: position 177,097 of record PYXC01000721.1, on the reverse strand, counting down.
GCGAATCCAGAGGATTTCAATGACAACAGTACCCCCCCCTCCCCACACACACTCACACACCCACACACAGCCCACCCCAGGGACCATTCAGGCCCTACAGGAAGAGCGGAAAATCCCCTTGCTAATGCTGCCCCCCAGTCCTGGACCCCTCACCCCCAGCCCCCACCCCTCAGGCCCCACCCATGAGCCCCTTTGCACCACTGCACTGCTCCTGTCCTCAGACCAGGGTTGGCTGTAATTGGGGGAAAATCTCTGGGAGAGGAAGGAGCTGGAATTAATTTGATAATCCTCTTCATTATGGAGAGACAGAATGGGGGTTATTAGTTGACAATGAAGGGGTTAGAGAAAGACAGAAAGAAAGAAAGAAAGAAAGAAAGAAAGAAAGAGAGAGAGAGAGAGAGAAAGAGATAGAGAAAGAAAGAGAAATGGAGCGAGGGACAAGAGAGGGTGAGCGATGGGGAGGGCAAAGTGTTGCATTCTCGTTCCCCCTCTGCCTCAGCCTTTCTCTCTTTCTCTCACGCACTCCCCACACAAAGCCAATGGCCAGACTTTACCCTCACTACTGACAGAGACAACAACAAGGAGAGTGAGAGAGAAGAAAAAAAGAAAGACAAAAAAAAGAAAAAAAAAAGTAAGAAAGAGAGGGATGACAGAAAAGCTCATCCAGGCTGACAAAAACCCCACTCCACAGGGAGGGATCCTCCTCCCCGCTTCAGAACAATTTTTAGCCATTTCCACGAACCCTTTTAAAAGGCTCGACTTGGGTCTTTTGTGAGCGCAGCCTCGCGTGCTGGAAGGCCCCGGAGAAAAACCACCACACTTAAGCCCAAACAAAACAAAACATGGAGAGAGAAGAAAGAAAGAAAGAAAAGAAATAGAGAGAGAGAGAGAGAAAGATGGAAGGGGGGCAGATAAAGCATTGTGCTTATCTACTTTTCAACCTTGATGGCTCCACAATAGAGTGACACAATTGTGTGGGCTTTGACCTATGCGTTTGTCCTGTCACATAAAACACCACGGGGCGGAGGGAGGGGATGGACTCGGGAGAGAGAAAGTATTGTCCTTGGCTACCTGTCTGATTGCCCTTGACAACACAATACCCCCTCCATCTTGACTGTACCTATGTGCACCATAAAACAGCGCTGGAAGAGAGACCCTCAACTCCTCCAAGACTCTAAATAAAAACGCTCTTGTGTTAATACTTGATGGAGGTGGGGGCAAAAGAGGACTTCATAGCAGCAAGCCATGCTTTCCAAAGCCAAGGTTAACAAGTTGAAACTCTTTACTCATCAGGACATGGTCATTACACCAGAACCAAGACGCTGGGAGCTCCAAGAACAATTTGTCATCAAAAGCAGCTCTGCTCAGCGGTATCAATCAGTCCTCAGTACGATGATGATCAGTCTAATCTGCACCGCGCCATAGAGGAACTCCGTGTCTCTCCACACTCCCTGGAACGTCATGGTAGACCTACATCTCATCAATGACTCCTATCTGTCTTTCTCTCTGTCTGTCTGTGTCTCACTCACACACTCACACACACACACACACACACACACACACACACACACACACACCCACACAAACACACTTCACGTCACTTCAACGCCTTGCGCCTGACAGCCGTGGCGTGGCGTCGAGTCTCTGGCTGCTGCCGCCTCTCGTCTGGACCGTGTGTCATTTTCTCCTGGCCGGCACCGCAGCAGTGTTTCATTTTGCTGCGAGGCCCTTCCTGCTGTAGCACTGTGACCCACCAGACACACACACACACACACACACACACACACACACACACACACACACACACACACACACAGACACACACGAACACTGGCTGGCCATGAAAGCTGAAAGCTCATCCCTCTCTCCATCCCTCCACCACCACCATCTTTTCTTCATCCCCCTCGTCCTTCCTCTTCATCTTCTTTCTTCTCTGTCCATGTCCCCTCTTCCTCTCGACGGAGCTCTTTGTAAAACAGGACAGGCAGGAGCTCAGGGAGACAATCCATGGGGACCATCTTCCGGCCAAGCAGTTGCAATTTTTCCCCTCCTTTCCCTCTCCTCTATGGCTCCCAGGTCTTTCATTTATTTTTGGCCACTCTTTTTTTGTATCCTCCCTTTCTTTTCTTTTCTCTCTTTTTTCATTCTTTTCTTCCCTTCTTCACATTCATGACACATATAGTCCAGGCTGTGTCCCCTTTCGTGGCCTGACAGCCCTGGCATCACAGAACCCCCACTCTCTCTCAATCTCACACACACACACACACACACACACACACACACACACACACACACACACACACACACAAAACCACCTCAAAAAGCCACCTCAAAAGCACACCAATCTCACCACCGAATCGCAAACCTACTCGCCAACCCGAGACCCCCCCTGAAGCTCCTTTTGAAGGAGCAGGACACAGCGGGAGGTTGGAACGAGGGAGGAATGCTGCCCAGGGAGGGAGGGAGGAATAGAGAGATGGAGAGAGAGATGAGAGGGAGCGAGATGGCTATCTGCACGGCCAGCCAGGTGTCTCCGATCAGCGCTCATTATTGTGTGGCATTCAAGCATGTTCAACCAGCGTGAAGGTTCGAGCACCAGATACACTCTTCCAGGAATGAAAAAGAAAGAAGGAAAAACTGTACGCAAAATGGGCATCAGATATACCAGGAAAGAAAGAAAGAAAGAAAGATAAACGGCAAAATAATGGTCGACTTGACTTGAGGCATTCAGTTGAAAAACTTCCAACACAGTTTGCTGTTTCCTCCCATATTTCCTGTGTATTTGCATATGTAACACTGGCTTATTGCATAACGCCTATAGATGATAAGAAATCCACTGAAGCGCTTCCTCGTCAGCGCTTAAGATGCTCTTTGGCTAGCCTGAAGAAACAATGGCAGACAAATAAACACCTGCCACCAAACTGAGTGGCTACACAGATGGTAAAGTAAACACCACTCTCAGCTCTCTGTGCTAAGTGACATGTGGCGCATGAGCACAATTTGTGTGTAGGTAAAGTCGCTTATAAATGGGGACTGGCGGACTGCGTCATCACATATATACGTGTGTGTGTTTGTTTGTGTGTGTGTACAAGCCTGATCTCGCCAAACAAAACAGCCCGGTGTCACTCCTTCCCACACAATGTGTCATCAGGCACAGAAGCCAGACAAAAACTCTCTCTCTTTCTTTCCCTCTCTCCCTCTCTTTCCCGCTCCCTGTCTCACACACACACAGGCAAACACACAAACATACAGATCTACCAGGTGTTCTTGGCTATGCTTGTTCCCCCAGTAATTGTCTTTCTGGCTTGGATAAGAAATTCATTTCCTTCATTAGGCACAATGTACACGGTGGCAGAAGGCAGCAAGAGCAACCACAAATTTAACAAATGGGCCTGGGCTGTGAAACAGATGATGGCACGCGTCTGCACGTGTATGTGTGTGTGTGTGTGTGTGTGTGTGTGGCTAATTTAAACAAGAATGGATTTCACCGAAGTCCTACAAGAACGCCCTCGCACCTGCTTCTTCTTGCCTCGATCAACTCAGTTTTAACCAATCGGATGAGGACGGTGGTGTGTGTGTGTGTGTGTGTGTGTGTGTGGGGGGGGGGGGGGGGGGGGTTGGAGGGGGGAGGAGGACAAGGTTATTTTTGTCTTCTAAATCACTTGCTTGCCATAACGAAATGATTTAACGTTACATTTTATTACTGTTGTTTCAATCTCGGAGATTAAAATGGGTGACGAGATAAAATTAAAATGAAAAACTAATATGAAGATAAACAATTCATCCCACATGAATTGAAATTGTGTCAACCCATGTGAAAACAGCATTTTTAATGCCAACACAGAGCTCTATATCAGTTCACATACCTACATTCAAATCTCTTAAGAGAATAATGTTTGGACCATAAAAGTTCCTTTATATCCAAAAATGATTAATCATAAAATACACTGAAGTCGATATTTTTTTTAATTGTTTTCGGTTTTGAATCGGAGCTAACCCGTGTCTCATCATGGGCACAGAGGGTGTTTACAGCTCTCAAAGCAAACAACTCACCCACACTCCCCTCTTTTTGACAGTCACCCTGTGTTCTGTCGCCCAGCCCAGATGACAAAAAAGCCATCTGAGTCACACTAATAAGAAAACCAAATATATCTCCAGAGGAGTGGAGAAGAGCACATTTGCATGTCTCTCTCTTAGATACAAGCCTCCCCATCTCTCTCTCTCTCTCTCTATTTCTCTCCCATCACCCCACATCTCCTTTTCGTCGAAAGCCTTTGACCATTTTTCCTCCTTGCAAACAAGCGCTAAGACCCGTTTCTGTGCCAACAGCACACCTCTCGGCCAAAGCACACACACTTCAAATGTTCTGTTATTAGCTTTCAAACCTGCCGAAAACAAAAGAGGACCGGGGATGTGTATACAGCGCATCAAAGGGCAAAACCTGCAAACTAACTGCATCCAATAGCAGGGCCTTCGCTTGATTGGTTTACCATGCTAATGAGTCTTTGTCAATATGCAGAAGGAAAATCGGGTCTAGCTTGAGATATAAAAAAATAAATTAAAATAGGCCAGGCAAAAATCAAGGGGTTTTCTTGGCTGCATTTTTTGGCTCCAGCGTCTAGACGGGGGACATGGGACAGGCTGATGAAGGATGTCTGGTTTCTAAATGTCACTGAACTTTAATTTCATGTGGACACCAAAACCCGAGATTGGATTCCCTCTTAACGAGCTGAAACAACCAGTTCCGTGATTCATGCTACTTTCACACTGCTTGGTTTGTACATACATATTTGGCTCAAGCTTATGAGTCAGCTAACCCACAACTGACCTTTTCACATCACCTCTGCATTTAGTTGTGCAATAAAGTCCACGGACCGGGCGGCGTATACCTCATCGTCAAACTCCTTCAGCACTTTACATTTTCGGCAAAGGACTCATAGTCCATGATGGTAACCTAGAGGAGATGATCCATACTGTCAAGCTTTGTTTCATGCTACAAAAGCAAAATTTGGAACATAGTCTGCTGTCAGATTACATACGGAAACCAAAGTCAAACGTAAACACAAAACTTGTCTTTGTTAGGCCAGTCACACACATCAGAAGAAAAGAAAAAAGAAGAAGAAGAGGGGAAAAAAACAGCATTCAGACTTTGCACATATGGAAATGGTTATGAGTACTGCAAACTAACGTGTGACCTTTGCAAGGAGCACAGCAGACAAAGGGGGAAAAAATGAGCACACATTATTAATCGCTACCACTGGGAGGAGCATAATGGATTAGCAAGGCGAGCAGAGAACGAAAATTATATGACAGAATAATGCAAACACACAAGCGCAGAGCGTCTTTTTTGAGGGCAAAGGAAAATATGGAAAAAAAGGAGCCCAAGTCCCTCCTTCAGTTCGGCTGCTCCTTTGGTAGCCATCACTGGGACCCATTTCCATAATAAGGATTGAATTGTGTAGCCAGTTGGTGCTTCTTTCTATCCGTTGTTTGTGTTTTTTGGTTTGTTTGTTTGTTTTTGTTTTTTTTTTTGGGGGGGGGGGGGGTTCATGACAGACATTTTAAGTGACAAGAAAACAACGATCCAAGCAAAGATAAAGTTGAGATGCTTTATATTTTGCTTTTAGAAAGGCAAGCTGGCACTGAGAAAGCTTCGCTTCAAATGACTATAAGTGCAAAAAAAATGGTAGTGACAGCCATAATAACACATCTTACTTCACAAAAACGCCTTACACAGACACAGACAAAGGATATCTATTATTGTTTTTGCTTTGTTTTTTTTTAAACCCAGAAAAAAAAACACTGTGTTTAGGCAGGAAAGGCAATTCCTTCATATGACCTTTCCCTGTATGTGTGTGAGGGGGGCGGAGGTCAGTGAATTTGAGGGACGATGAAAGACACTGTCTGTCAGGGAGGGGTCATAGTTTGTCTGGACCACCAGTGCTGTGTGTGTGTGTGTGTGTGTGTGTGTGTGTGTGTGTGTGTGTGTGTGTGTGTGTCTCTAATCTGGCTGTGAGACCTTTGTCCGCCAGAGGATGACATTTCCTGATAAGGACGTGTCTGAGCGGTCAAGAGCTGGTCATTTGCCACTGGGGTTAGTCAAGAAAAAAAAAAAGTCCCAATAGGCTATTGATTATTTGAGATCTGTCATTTGAATGGCTCACCATCTGTTGTCTGTGTGCTAACCTCATCAATAATTCTGCCTTTGAAGAGTCCCCTTGATGACAAAGAAATAAACCATGTCACCATGAAGGAAGGAAAGGAGGGATTAGTAGGTAAATACTCTCTGTCTGTGTATGTGACTGTCTGAGTGAGTGAGTGAGTGAGTATGAGGTTTGGCGAGGGGAACTTGAGGGTGTTGCAGGGCAGATCTACTTTCTATGACTATCAATTTCTCTCTCTATCGCACACACCCCCCAACCCGCACATGCACACACACGAATATACCCCCGCATGCACACACTCTCTCCATGCACCACAGGAAACCACTCATTAGCATAGTTTTCCTCACCCCTCTCCACAGATCAGTAGGTCATCAGTGTCAGTAGCAGCATATGAACTGTGTGTGTGTGTGTGTGTGTGTGTGTGTGTGTGTGTGTGTGTGTGTGTGTGTGTGTGTGTGTGCGCGTATGTGTGTGGAGAAAGAGAGAGTGCGTGTACGAGTGAAATGGAGAATATGAAAATACTGAAAGAACAGAGGAACAGAGTCTGGAGTGACACAAAGAGAGAAACAGTGTCTGTTTATGCCAGTGAACGTGCGTGTGTGTGTGTGTGTGTGCGTGCGTGCGTGCGTGTGTGTGTGTGTGCGTGTGTGTGTGTGTGTGTGTGTATGTGTGTATGTGTGTGTCTAAATTCGTGAGGACACACTCCAGCATGTGCCAGCCCCTTCTCTCCCACTCTCCCTCTCGCTCCTCTAGGACCTTGGCTATTTTGCATTAAAATGGGACCCACAGCCCCAGAGAGAGTGGCAGAGTCATTAATGTGACATTATCGCCCCAGACCTGCTCTCTCCTATGCTCCACTCCACTCCTCTCCTCTCCACTACTTGGGAGGCCATTTTAGATGCCTATTACCAGTGCTTCCACAAATCAGCCCAAGAGCTCTGCAGAACACACCTGCTCCGGTTCTCCGTTCTATGTGGCAGAGGTCTGTGATCAACCTCACAGGAGAGGCGTGTCTAAAAAAAAAACATAGAAACACTACTGCAAATGTCTGAGTGTTTTAAGTATTGTTTCCCCCCACTATGATTTGCACTCAAATGCAAATGCTAGGAAACAAACACAAATGCTCTGAGGAAGAGGTTCCAAGCAAAGAAATATGGATGCTAAAATAGGGTTGTTCTAGGATGCTTACATACATACACACACACACACACACACAAAGATCAATAACAACAGTAAGCCAAATAGCAATGGCATACAGCTTCTATAGGAGTGGTAACATGTAACTGAGCTAACAGCTAAGACAATCACAAAAAAGCAATGGACAGATTATGCTAAACCAGATGTTAAGCCACCAGCACAAGCTAAAATATGGCTGACATTTACCCAAATATGATCACTTGCATTGTGGACCTGTCCAAATACATGAATCCCCAGACTGTGGCTGTGGTTTAGTCAATATGGCGGACCATCTTGCATGACCTCTTGCTACCAATCTTCTTCAGAGTCACTGGTTGACTCTAACCACCCTTAGAATCATAACAGTGGTAAAACATAAGGGTGAATAGATGGTTAGATACACACACACACAAAAAAAAACATTTCTTTGGGAAACAAATCTCAGAAGGTAGACCACCATGCAAAAGCACCCACCCTCTCCAGACCAAACTGAGAAACAAGAGAAGACAAGTTACATTGCAAACAAAACACAGGTTGACAACCAATTAGACAAGAGCCATCAACTACAAGGCTACTACCCCTGACCTCAGGGGAGGGGTTGTCAGGGTCTGCCCCATCAACAGAGAGAGAGAGAGAGAGATGACTTGATTGGTCCAGTCAGCTAGCAGGCCATACTCAGAGAGACACAACACTGAAGATATTGCCATAATCACATGTTGCAGTTCAAGGGCAATTGTGTATGTGTGTGTATGGAATGCTCTTTTTGAGAGCGTGTGTTTAGTAATTGATTTGATTGGCACTATGTGTCCAAAGTGTTTTGGGTGTGTGTGTGTATGTGTTGTGGAGTTTGCTTTCTGGGAGTGCCTAAAAAACTGTGTGTGTGTGTGTGTGTGTGTGTGTGCATGTGTTTATGGTTGTGCTTATAGGCTTAGAGTAGATGATTTTAGAAGAATTAGACAAATGACTAGAGGGTGTCTGATGATATAAGACACTAGAGCACTGGCATCTGGACGCTCAATATGACAGTACCTCTTGGGCAGGCGTGCTTTAGATGCTGCCTCATCTGATGAGTCTCAAGACCAACTAATGCATCAGCGCCAAATCAGGTCAGTCAGCTGTCAGACAGTTTGTCTGATTTTATTATTTTATCTAATGAATGACAACGTAGAAATGTCCGTAGAAAGAGATGCCCTTTCCTTTATAATGATTGTAAAAAGCATGGAAGGCTTTGCCTACAGCAACATCATACTCAGAACATAGTGCTGAAATGTTTCACTGACAAAAAAAGGGATCAAAAGAGGGCTACATTTTCACAGATCACTCTGTTCACAGAAACACAAAAGTAGGCAAAGCAAACCACTAATTCCAGCGTAAATCCAAAGTCAAAACTGCAAACCATGTGTCACAATCCTTGTCTTTCTTCAATAAATCTGCTACATGCAAATAACATATAGCACAACCTAAGTCATTGCATGGAAGTCAGTGTATGCCAAATGTAAAACAATAACCACGCTCTATTCAAGTATAGACTACCAAAGACTACTGAATATGAAAAAAGGCAAAAGGATTAGCCAAGTCTAGATTTGTGTTTCCCGTTTCTGACGAATGATAATTAACACTCATAAGCAAAAGAAAGGAGAGCCCAAGACCTAATCAATTGCCTCGATCAGCGCTTTAACCGTCGTTGCATTTTCAACGACGCAAATATTGCTATCTGCAAGTGCGCCAGTTCTTCTAACGTTACGCTGCTAAAACAATCTTTTGGTGTATAGAAGGCAAATTACGAAGAAATCTAATGCACAAGGACCGCTTACTTGTCATTATTCAATGATAGCCTTATTTAGACACCTCACCTGTCAAGTCATTGCGCAGTAACCAAACATCCACTGATTAACGTCTCCCATATCCACAGTAAGTTATGATACAACGTAACGTTAACAAAAGAATGAATGGAGCCTGGAAAAGGCCGTTATTGTGATCTGTCCAAACGGCTGGTGACCATGGCCCAGCTGCGCTAAAGCACCTTTTGTTATTTCATTCAATTTGATAATGACCAAGCGAGTGGGTGAGTTTATCTGTGCAGACTCAATTTCATGTCAGACCAAATGTCGTTTAACATTTTAACTTTAGGAACTTAGTATCGACGACTTTTTTCTGTTTTGGGTATCTAGGTATTATTTCCAGGGACACACAATTATAACAGTACTCTTCATTGACCGCGCGTCCTGTAATCTTACCCCGAATCGGTAAGCGATTCGATTCAAATTTCTTCAATGTAGGACGCGCGCGGCTATGAATGAGACAGATGCGTGCATAGTTTCAATCTATCAGCGACAGTAAAATTCTAATTAGGCTTCTCTTCCGCAGGGGGAAACGGAATCAATCGATACACTAACTTCGTCGTTTTATCTGAAGGTACCCCACAGCTGTGTGCTGGGAATATCTGGCGAATAATCTCTCATTAAGCGACACTCATTAATCAGTGTTACCGACACACCAGAAAGTAATGATATCCTGAAAAAGCCATTAGCGCAGACCTGCGTGACAGCACCGTACGAATAGCACTGACATGATCTTAAAAGATCCACGTACCATGTACTGGTAACGTTATTTGAAATGATGTTCAAAATATTGCAGGTGAGTTCGACCCGCGGCGACGAATCATGTATTTCTGTAAGGAGTAAAAAGCAAAATGGATCTTACCTCGTTTCAGAGCTCCGACACGAGCCCGCAGTGAAGTAGTGCCATTAAAACACATCAGCGTTGAAAATGCTAAGATTAAACTGTCTTTTTTTCCAATGGGTATCGTCCTTGCCCGGAAAAATAACATGCAGATACTCTGTCACCAACGAAAGAACGATCAAGGAAACCAAGGACTTGGTTCAGTAAACTCCACTCGTAATTTCGCCGCAAAGTAGACTTGCCACAAATGTCCAATATCCTCTTATTTTATTGATAATATTGGTCAATGAAAAGGCTCCTTGTTTAAATCCAGATCGCTTTGCTTTACCGTGCCACTTTTGCACACCGCGTCCTCTGCTCCACTGAACGCTGCTACATCACGTCTCCCTGTTCCATATAAGAAAGAAAAGAAACGGGTTGATTTAAAAACAGAAAAAAGTGAATCCCGCGTTTTCGTGTCTTTCTGTTTTCAGAAAGACTTCCCTTTAAAAGAACTCCTGATACCGCACCGTACACTCACAAAACAGGACTCATTATAGGAGAAAGGCAGACCAATCTTTTCGCATAGCCAAAGCGAAATGCGGTGCACGGCACAAGGTGGAGAGGACAGCATGGAGAGAGACAAAACTCGGCACTGGAATCAGTCTCAACATGCAGACTAGAGCTCCATCTAGCAGCAATTCAGAGACAGTGAGGAGGACCGCTTATTTCTCACGGAGGACGTCGCCCAGCTTCAAGTTAGAGAGCGCGGTCTTATTCGAGCCCAAATTTAGAGGCCCGACGCCCGAGGTTTTAAAATGCAAAAAACAGACACATTTTAGCACTGCGTTAATTACGTAAAGCCAGTATGCAACAGGATTCATGGTGAAATTTATGTAACGCCTTCTAAATATAAACTGTAAATTGACACGGAACAAGCATGTGGCGGTTTGTTAGTCGTCCCTGAAATGTCCCAGGATTCCGTAAGCGTCCTCAAGGAGTGAGCGTATTGCTTCGTTAGTCAGTCAGACCTACAAAAGGACATCATACACATGCCAGTAACACAGGTAAATCATCACCTTATCTTCCATCATGGGCTTTAACATCTAGTGACACTTAAACTAAAGCAACTGCCTAAAGTGTACACCAAAGCATTGGGGATGGTTGAGTCTGTCTGTGTGTGTGTGTGTGTGTGTGTGTTTGAGGGGATGAGGCTGTCAGTCTAGAATACACCGGTCTACCAGTCTTATTGATTCTTCTCAGGAGTGGTGGTCTTGGGCTAAATGGAGGGGGATTTTTGCTGTGACGGCTGTTCTTTGTGCGCAAGTTCAAAGTGTTAAGTTGTCATCTTTCCATTAGCTAACGATTATGCTCGTGAGAAAATGGGCAGGCTGACACGGAATCCAAAATAATGACTTCAATTTAGCACTTATGTCTGTGAAGTCATCCGTCGTCTGCCGTCCTGTGGTGAGTGTTGCAATCCTTTTAACATAGAAAAAGAAAAGAAAACAGCAGCACATGTGTATAGCCTGGTCACAGTGGCTGAATCCCAAACCATCCTGGTGACCATCCTGAACGAAAGTCCTTCTGGAAGTTTACGTCTACCGTGCACAGAACCCATTAGGATGCTTGAGAGTTCCCAGTAAGGCCTTGGGAAATGTTTGGAGGGTTTTGGGTGCCTTTTAGGTAGGTAGTCCACTGTGCTTACACCAAAACTCTGAGGTGTTGCTTTAAATCTTTCTTTGCTGTATCATCGTAGATAATGTTGCAGCACTGCACTCTAAAGCAAGAGAAAGGGTTGTGGGAGAATATCTTGAAACACCCTGTAGAAAATTACTGTCAATAGCACTGTCACTCCGATTCATCACAGAGAACTGCAGATTGGGTCTTTGTCAACTCAAAGCCTCCAAAAAGGTGTGGTAGGCTGACAGGAGCCGCTGGAAAGAACTTGACTTAAAGGAAAGTTGTAATGTGTGTGTGTGTGGTGAAGTTAACTGACAGGAAATTCCAATTGCAAATACTGGTGCATGAAAGGGAGAAAGAAATGGGAAATTGCATGGCAATACAAATGCAGCTCTCGTCCAAACCTACCTCTGAATAAAAGATTTTTTTTTTCATTCAAGGAGCCATTAACACTCTTTTCTTGTATTGCACCTTGGGGGATGTGCAAACGGCAGAGCAGTGGATGAACAACATGCCTGCGATGCATACTTAAACTAATGTGTTTGCAGTTAATCCATAAGGAAGAAGAAAAAAAAAATACATGGCAAGTTATTTTGCCAACTGAAAAGACATCTCGTGAGTATTCACTCCACCACCACCTCCACCTCACCCCCGGGAGGAATGAAGGATTTATTTCTGCTGAGAAGGGGGGAGCTTCAATACATCTGTTTCAGTATGCTGTCAACAGGAGGGTTTCTAAACAACCTAAGGGCAGAGTAGAGATAGGTATGAAGACCTGACGCATTGCACCATGAAAACCCCTATCTTTTTAAAGCCTTGGCATGTCACATAGTGTAGACATCATGAAATATGAAAATGTTGAGGAGAGAGAGAAAAAAAAAACATTCATGGCAAAGCCATGGTATTAAATATAAAGCTTATAGATAAGATGCCATGATAGGAAAAAAAATACGTAGGATACACTGCTGCACAATCTCAGTGCAGTGATTTTTGCAAGAAAAAAAATACATTGTCCTCTCCTCCATCATCGCCATTTTTTTTCATAATAAAGAATGATGCTTCTGAATAATTTAGCCCTGATGCGTCTAGCACACCTCTCAACGGGGCAGGTCTTACCATCTCAATAGAAAATTCTTTCATTCACTCTGGCTTACCTGTGCAACCACAAGGCAAACAACTCCAGATCAGACCTGGTGCAAAATCTGGGCCCTACTGTCCAGACATCCTTAACTGCCTGAGATGAGAGGCTACACTGATCAGGAAAACCCCTGCGAGGTCTCAAAGAAGCAGCACACAAACTCAAATCCAAACAGAGTTATGTTTTATAATATTGAATTCACTTACCTTATGTCTGAGTCATGATTCAAATACGACATCTGATAAATGCCACACAGCGTGTGCAACAATAACTCATCACATTTGCATGCAGTGGAAGGACGCTGGCGGGCATTTGAATGCAAACCAGGGCAGACTTTTTTTTGTGATCCTGATTATAATTATTGTTCAATCTGAGACAAATGTCAGGTTTTATGGAGGGGCTGACAAAGGTGGGTCTTTCATGATAAATAAAACTTAAAGTCCATCACTTAAAGTTCAGATGTCTCTTAGTGACATGTCTCCCGCAGTGGTCAGAGCAATTGCCAGACTCTAGATCTTCATTGATGTGGGTCTGGTTCCAAGGTTCAGCTAATCATTCAAAGAGGACAAAAAGTGTGATGCACATGATGAGGTTTATCTCTCAGCCTTGAGTGACTCAGCAAGACTTTGATGGACCGGCCTGTCAAACTGGACAAAGCTGGAGTAGGCTGGTAAAGTTGATGTGGTAGATAGAACTGGCTCGTAAATGGTCAGCAAATCCAGCTAGAATGAATCATAAACTGGTGAAACCAGCTTAAGCTAGCCTATGCTGGTTAACTGGTATTCTTTACTACAGGGTGAGTAGCTGTGTTCAATACAACTCCAGCCAACAGAATTCCACATACATTAGCTCCCATAACTTAACAGGTGCACTGAAGCAGTGGAGGCAATATTGTCTGACAATCATTTTACTTCCCAGGTCCACTTTTCAAGTCTGTATGGCTTTTAATGCCTGCCAACTTTTAACCTTTAACTTACTTGAACATGTTCTCCACTACATTAAACAAGATATATCATCCCAGCGGGAACATTGTGAATCTACTTTTCATGCAATACATTTGAGGACTCTTGTGGGTTCTTGTGGTGGGAAAGTTGAAAAACACTGATCTTTTTTTATGTTGCTGTTTTCAGAATTACTGTAGGAGACATGAAATCTTTATAAACCTTATAGTATTATTTATACATTTATATTGATTTCCTGACTATTGCACTCAAAACGCACACACACACACACACACACACACAAGTGCACACATGCACACACACAAAGAAAATAAGAGAGATGCAGTGCACAAATATTTTGTTGAGATGACTAGTAATTGTAATTGAATAAGATTAATTTGAATAGCAGTTGTATTTTGAGCCATACACTCTGTGTCGTCTGGCAATAAAGTGCATAATCAATTTAAATGCATATAAACTACAACAATATTCAGGTTGTCTGTTTGTGTGTATGTGTGTGTGTGTGTGTGAGAGAGAGAGAGTGTGTGTGTATCTGTGTGTGTGTGTGTGTGTGAGAGAGAGAGAGAGGCTGGGGCCATCTTCTGGGGCCATCTATCCAATCTGTTTGATGTGGAAGGTTTTGTTTCATTATCACCCAAATTTCTTTGGCATGTCTTTCAAACTGCTGCCCTCAGACAATCAATAGTTTTCAACAGTTAGATCAGACTTGAAATTCCTCTCACCATGCCAACCTGTCTCTGGTGAGCAGGGAAAAAGTGTTTGCACTACCAGAAGAATCCAGAATGGTTTGTGACATAAGAAAATGGATCATTGATTCATAGTCAATGCATTCAGAATTGACCAACCCTTAATATTTAAACGCATTTGTGTGTGTGTGTGTGTGTGTGTGTGTGTGTGTTTTCAGTAAGAATATGAGAATATCTTTTACTCTGTTCTTGCTCCTTTGGCTTATACATTTTCTCTGATTTTTAGAACGAAGGTTAGAATTGGAAAGGAAAGGATGTACTTTTTCTCAGTGTCTAGCATTGAAAAATATAAATGTAGACGACTATTCACCGACTCATTACTTAGATACAGTGGCAGACAGGATAACTCACCATGGCAACACACAGAACTAAGAGCCAGTTCAACACAAGGTTCGCAAACACAAACACATCAATCTACATATGGATGTGAGGATGCACAACCTATTCAAAAAGTTGCACTGATGCTGTCTTGATGGTACATTGTTATAAGTCAGGTTTTATTTAAAGTATGTATGTGTGTGTGTGTGTTTATTTTCACAGGAGCAATCGTTTTGTCACCCGTTACCCCCAAACAGAATTTATACAAAAGAAAATGAAAAACAAAAAATGCCTGGTGCATCAGGGATGTGGGGTTGGGATGAGGGTTTACAGAAATGTTGAAATAAAACTGTCAATGTTTCCTAGCTCCCAATTCATTGAGTTAACTCAGTGGACTTAGAGGAAGTCACACTCAACCACCGACAGGGCTTAGAGGAGCCACACAGGGAAACTTCCTCCTCTGCAAGCTAAACCATGGCTGTGGACTGACAAGTTGGTGGATGGGAGGATTGATAGATAGATGGGGGGGGGGTCTGAAATAAATACCCAAGTTTCATTTCCCAAAGCTTGAGGGCTCTGCTCCGCTCCAAAAGTGCCTCTTAATGGCCGCGGAGGGAGAGAGTCCCCGTGGGGCGTTTGATTTCGTTAACTTTGAGGAGCAACAGCAGCGCTCGTCAAAGTCTGACATGTCGGGCACATCTGGTCTCCCAGGAGAAGCACATAATCCTATAAAAGAGCAAGGACTCAAATATATAAGAGATATATAAGAGATACACACACACACACAATCTAGATTTTAACGGCAGTGTTTGCCCTGAAAGGCATCTTTGTGGCAACAAAAAGAGTCAGTAAAACTGACATATCTCCACCAGTTTGTGTAAAAGCCAGATCTATGTGTTATATTTGTGGTTATATTTCGCCCAGCATCACTTCCCATCACTTGCTCATTTCTAGAGCTACCAGTCTAGAGATGTGCCACAGGTATAAATAATGGGGGAATATGTTTCTAGCCCTGTCAGATATATTCAGTCACATGGATCCTTCTGACTGTGTCAACCATCACAGCAGCAGCAGGAGAAGTATTATGCCTTGCTAAGATCAAACCTACAGCCATGCCATGCCATGGCGTAGGATCTTGGAGAGAACTCATAAAACATTAAAAGAGCTTTTGCCACCACTCCATGTGAGTACGCATGTGTGTATCAGCATCTGTACTTATACTGACTTTCTACTAGTTCATATAGTCTAAGGTAAAAAAAATGTGACTATACGTGTATACCTTCAGGGAATCTTTTTATTTAGCAATCACAACTCCTTGGGGGGAGCAAGATTTTGGTTCAAGCTTTGCCATCAGCTATACTGTATATATCAACTATACAACTAAAGTGCACAAAATTGTACATACAATTTCTCTTGGACATAAAAACGTAAACAGTATATGCTAAAATGTTCATATTATATGAGAAGTAGAGGCATGGGGCATGAGAAGTCACTCGTCAATGCAAAACTAGACAAACAAAATTAATAAAGAAAAAAAAAATAGATGTAATTCTTAGCAGTCACACATTGCTGCAGGTGCTATCCAAAGAAAATGTATGTCCATTCACACATTTTTTGAACCGCAAGTCTTACAGATTTGATATATTATACGCACATGTCAACACACATACATACTGTCCACATGTTCACAGTTTTAATTCCTTCTTTAACATAATGTTTTGTGTAATCAAGCATAATGGGTGAAGATATCCCTGCAGACAAAAACAGCTTACATGCTATAAGCTTAGAAGGGCTACATGCCCACTGGAAAGTTTCATTAGCCCCATAAGTCGGTGTTCCTAAAACCGCTGACGGAAATTTGCTTCCAAAAAAAGCAGTCAATTTCACAAATTTTCGTTTCTCCATAGGTGGTGCTATACTACAAAAGGGTGGTAGAAGGCTCATTGGATACGTCTCCTTGAGACTTATGTGCCAGTAAAATTTTGTTGGCCAAAGCATTATAGTTCTTACAGAAGCACCAGAACAGGGGAGGAGCTATCCTTGAGGACCAAGATAGCTTAGGACATATGAGCCTAGTTCTATGCCCAGTGAGTTTGAAGTGACCCAGTGTTTCAGGGTCCTGAGAATCATTGATGGTAATTGCTCCAAAATATTGCTATTTTTGTGCTTCAATAGGTGGCACTATGCCACACATGGGAGGCTTGTCATTTGCAGCTTCCTGAGACCCATGTACAACTAAAATTGTGTCTGCTGGTGTACTACTTTTCAGGATTTTTGCAATTTTTTTGTCTGTCAACAGGTGGCACTACACCACACATCGGTGCATTAGGGTGCTTGCTGGATACGGCTCTTTGAGACTTTGGTTGGCTCAGGTGCTAGGGTTCTCAACTGTGTCCGACCAACCAAAAACTGTCGGACCATCCCCCAGGACCCCCAGGACCAAAAGCTACTACGCTTTAAAACTCAAGTGGATCTACATGCCCAGTGATTTTCCACAATGCCCAGTTTCGGTGTCCCCGGGATGGACGACAGAAAATCACTGAGAAAAATCAAAACAAAACAAATATATGCCCACAGCGCTAGCTATGCTATTGTCAGTCATAATAAATGTATCCATCGGGAAAATCAGGATTCAGTTATACTGAACTGGGACACACTGCAGTCTACATAGCATCTGCATAGCATATCATCAGTAGTCTGCATAGCATATCATCATAACCTCAGACTGGAATTCCTGGTTGGTCAGCCCTATAGGATGAGTCAACACTAGCACTTGTGTGGTGGATGCAAATGCATGTTGTCTCTGTGGATTGGTGCATGAGTTGGCAAATTTCCTGCTGAAGGGATCAGTGAACAACATAATTTGTAGTACCCTAATTAGTTTGTTTGTAGAAAAGTGAGAGAAGGTATACTCTTGCTGAATTTTCACAATTTCACATTTTTTAAAGATGGTGAATGTTCACTGAGTAGGCCTAGGTTTTTGGCTGAATGAGCTAGACTAATCTTCCAACTTCTTTCAAACCTCCATGATCCAGCCATGATCAGTGCCGTCCACTCACCATCATTACCAAAGTGACTTGACTTATACAATGTCTTTTGATATGTGAAGTGCTTTGAGTTGCCTTTTGCGTATGAAAAAAGAAAGACAACTGGACATCATAAAACATCATGGAACTCCTGTTGCAGGAAGCCAGCAATGACAGATAAGACATCTTGCTGTAGGCACTTGGCCATTGTACCCAGATCCAGCCACCCCTCTCAAGTGGCTAGTGGGCCAGTAACTATACTGTACCATGGGCACTGAAGGGTTAATGCTCCAGTGTCGGATGTGCTGGCTGGCTCCAACCACATGTTCCTAACATGGCCAGACACCCCGCCGTTTTCTCTTGTCTGGGTTCTGGAGAGCAGGTTGTTCGTAGCCCCAATGTCCAGTGAATGGACAAACAACATCTGGTGTGAGTGTATAGTTTTGGAATATGTGTGTGGGAGTAAGGCGCTGGAGGTTAGCTGACCACAGAGGTCACCCTTTCCCATCTGCTCAACAGTAGAGGGTTGGTGAGGTGCATAAAACTGTACTTCTGGTCCAGATGTAGTATCCTGAACACACACACACACACACACACAAATGTAAATAAGCTACTCCATTGACCACTGACGCATCTCTTTGTCGACTAGGGGTTTCATTGTGAAGCTGCACTATGATCTGAGGTTCTTCCTCAGTTTCCATTCTGTGTGTCATCCATCATGGCACACTTAAGGTCAGCATGACCTCTACAGACAATGCTATAACACACTTGTACAGACACTCTCTCACATACATACACAGACACTTTGAAAGTTCTCATGCACATACATCTATGTCAAAACATGCACACAACTAAGTGTACCGGAGCAACCACAAACGAACACAAACAAAACAACACACACACACACACACAGAATAAAGGCAGTGAAATGCCAATACAAGATAATGCTTACCACCATTACTTCACCTCGGACACACACATACTCTCTCTCTCTCTCTCTCTCTCACACACACACACACACACACTTCATCCTTTAAGGTTGCTGAGAGAAGACTTGATCACTTCCTTGCCCACGCTGTGCTGATAGTGTTTGTTGATAGGGGAGGAGGCTCAGCAGGAGACACTGCCCCCAGAGGTCTTTATCCGACGTGAAGAAAAGCCCCCCAGTTGTTGACCTCCACTGAGTCGATGCTGAACACAGGACCAGGAGAGGAGCACAAAACGTA
Source organism: Tenualosa ilisha (assembly GCA_015244755.2). Taxonomy (NCBI): domain Eukaryota; kingdom Metazoa; phylum Chordata; class Actinopteri; order Clupeiformes; family Clupeidae; genus Tenualosa; species Tenualosa ilisha. The sequence continues at coordinate 157,997 of PYXC01000721.1, read as the reverse complement.
AACAGATCCATACTCATCAGTTTGCCAGCATTCTCACCCATGGAGTGAGCATAATCAAAATGCAATATAAATTGATATATTTTTTTCCATTTTACTTTCAAACCAACATTTTGCAGCTATTTCAACTTGTAAAGAATGAACAAAAGTATTCTAAAGGACCCAACCCTTTATGAATGATGGAGCAGGGCTCACTGTTTACTGTGTAGAAAACAACTCAAATAAAGACACACACACACAGAATGTATATTTATGTAGTCAACAACAGTGCCTTCAATCTGCTGAAAAGCTACAGTACCTTCACCCTCCCAACCAATTTCCATTCAGCTACTTTGTCTAAATGAAGAGAATAAATATAACACAGCAATCTATCAACAGTGACAGCATAACCAACATTCTGAAGATTTACCCCTATTGATTTCAATTTGTCATTGATTAGTTTCTTCCTGTTCCTCTTCCCAGCTTTCACACAACAACAGTAGGGGATGTTTAGGAGTTTGATTGGCAGGAGACAAACTATTTCAAACTATTCAGATATGCAATTCAACTGAGCTCAACAAATAATTCTCATTTTCTTTTTCATGATCTGGTTATGCAGTCATATTGCCTCATGTATCACACTGTATGTGATAGTGTGTCTGTTTGTGTGGGGCATGTGTGCGTGAGCACGAGTGTGTCCATGGCTGTCTGTGACTGTACGTATTGTGTCATTTTGTATGTGTGTGTGAGTGTGTGTTTGTGTGTGTGTGTGTGTGTGGATGACTGAAAGAGCTTGTAGTTTTGGCGCTTTTTTTGTAAATCTCATCCTGAACAAACTATTTCTGTCTTTATCTCTTTATGTGTGTGTGTACCCATTTCTCTGTGTGCCACTACTCTCTTTGAGTGTATGTGTGTGTCTGTGAGTGTGTGTGCCTCTCAGTGTGTTTCTTTCTTTATCTCTGTGTGTGTTTGCGCGTGAACACACACACTGGCTGACCGTCTCTTTCTCTCCGACACCAGCTGACAGGTCTTTGTGCTCACACTATCTCATACCGTTTACCCTGGCATCACAGTGAAAGTATGCTGCGTGATAGAGGCTGTCACTGCCTGCTCAGAAGGTTCCAGAAAGCCATGATGGCTTGCCAGACAGCAGCATCTGTGCTGGATGGTGCTGGGCCAGTCTCTTGTCCATTAAGGTGAAATGGTACAATGAGATCTAGCAGCCCCCTGAGATTCCTGTGACAGTGGCTTTAGCCTGTTACTGAACAGCAGAAGGTAATCTCCAGGATCAGTCAAAATTTCCCCTCTTGAGAGCTCAGTGTGTGTATGTGTGTGTGTGACATATTTTTTGGTGAGCATTTCTCTCTTAGTTTGTTCTAGGTTTATGTACAAAACATGGGTGGATGTCCCACTTTTAGTAAAGTGTGGTGTGTGTGTGTGTGTGAGAGAGAGAGAGAGAGAGAGAGAGAGAGAGAGAGAAGTAATCAAGTCAAGTTATTTGGTGGTGCGAAGACTTATTTGACCGCATGGTTGTTTTCTGAGTGAGGGTGTTTGTATGAGTGTATGTGTGTGTGTGTGTGTGTGTGTGTCTGGAGAAGATGGATCATGTGTATTTGTGTGAGTCATACTTGAGCGGCACTAGCTGGAGGAATAAACTGAACTCGGAGAGACAATAAAGAGTCACGACCTCCAGCACAGAATACTTCTGCACCTGTGGCCTGGATGGGCACCTTGCCTTCAAGTGGACAGAAACTGATAAAATGTGTGTAGGGGGTGGTGGTAGCGTAGTGGTTAAGGAACCTGGCTAGCGTGTAAGTAGCCTGAAAAGTTGTGGGTTCGAATCCCGGCTGCCACCGTTGTGCCCTTGAGCAAGGCACTTAACCCTAAGTTGCTCTAGGGGAGACTGGCCCTGAACAATTGATAGTTGATGAGTTGTAAGTCGCTTTGGATAAAAGCGTCTGCTAAATGCCTAAATGTAAATGTAATTTGCATGTTAAAGGGATTGTCAGGAGTCAATCAACCCATGGCCCTGTTGCTCAAGGTTGTGGAATGCCGTTGGTAAGAATAAAAACAAGGAAATTTGGTAGAACACTGACCAAATTTACAAACAGACAGCTAATGCTAACTGAACGGGGCACAGAAAAAAAAGGAACTCAAACGGTGTTTCCTTGCCCTCATCAGCTGCTGTGTTGCTATTCTTTGATGTATCAAATTTTCTTGTTCTTATTCCTACCACCAGCATTGGGAAATCTTGGGGCACTATCTGCCATCCAGTGTAACCCATTAAACTAGATTACAACAATAAGCACTGAACAATTGGACAGAAGCTGAAACAACTTATTACAGAAGGACTAAACAAAAAGGACTAAACAAAAAGGTTACTCAAATAGCCTTGGACAACACATACAGTCACTAGCCAATACTGTCCCTTACAATCAGGACAGATACAGAACACTCAGCTATAGGACCAATCGATCCATGTCAAGTTTTGTGTCCACATCCAGCTCACTCATGTTGAACCCCATTTATCTTAGTTTTTAATATTGTTTAACTATTTACGACTCATTTATTTATGGGTACAAGGGTACTTCCATGTGTGGCTGTATGTTGTGGATGTATGTGGATTGTGTGCAAGTATTAGAGTAAGATGTGTTGGATGTGGGTGGATGGATTGACATTATTAGGAAAGCCTCACCCGAGACTGGCAATCAGCTCACAAACTTGTCAAGGGGTTGGGTTGCCTAGCCCAGAGTTTCTAATCTAAGTGTGTGCAAATATGTGAAAGTCAGTGTGTATAGGCTGAGTGGATGAAACGTAAAGGGACACCAGTTTTCCTTGGAAACCTGGCAAGTCCCATAGGACAGTGAGCCCACACATGGAGCTCCTTTTTTCCAGTGTCCTTGCCCATGGAGTGAGCATAATCAAAATGCAATATAAATTGATATATTTTTCTCCATTTTACTTTCAAACCAACATTTTGCAGCTATTTCAACTTGTAAAGAATGAACAAAAGTATTCTAAAGGACCCAACCCTTTATTAATGATGGAGCAGGGCTCATTGTTGACTGTGTAGAAAACAACTCAAATACAGACACAGGCAGGCACACACACACACACACACACACACACACACACACACACACACACACAGAATGTATATTTATGTAGTCAACAACTGTGCCTTCAATCTGCTGAAAAGCTACAGTACCTTCACCCTCCCAACCAATTTCCATTCAGCTACTTTGTCTAAATGAAGAGAATAAATATAACACAGCAATCTATCAACAGTGACAGCATAACCAACATTCTGAAGATTTACCCCTATTGATTTCAATTTGTCATTGATTAGTTTCTTCCTGTTCCTCTTCCCAGCTTTCACACAACAACAGTAGGGGATGTTTATGAGTTTGATTGGCAGGAGACAAACTATTTCAAACTATTCAGATATGCAACTCAACTGAGCTCAACAAATAATTCTCATTTCCTTTTTCATGATCTGGTTATGCAGTCATAATGCCTCAAGCACCACAGTGTGTGTAATAGTGTGTCTATTTGTGTGGGGCATGTGCACATGAGCATGAGTGTGTCCATGACTGTCTGTGACTGTACGTATTGTGTCATTTTGTATGTATGTGTGTGTGTGTGTGTGTGTGTGTGTTGATGACTGAAAGAGCCTGTAGTCCCACACATGGAGAAAAACACAAACAAAACAAAGACAAAAAAAAAAAACACACACACACAAACACAAAATAAATCCGAACAGGAGAGGGGAAAAATCCACTGAAGGGTCCAGGATTGACACACCAACGCACTCGTAGGCCTCACAACCCACCCAGTCCCACCATACCAACCTATTTATTAGTATATTCGCAATGAGATTCACATTGCATTCTGTAGGGTACATTTATGATGGATAGACGTCGCATTATGATGGATAGACATAGTCATTGCACAGCTAGAATTTATCTGATACAAATACTATCGAAACCTTTTCGAAAAATGTTCAGTGTTGGTGGGCAGTCTAGCCTTGTCTACTTGACATTCATTCAATGGTTAAAAAAAAAGTGGCCTGAGGGCCCTGTTGTCATGGAAGCCACCAAGCGGCGCTTGTGGCTTGTTCAACCCCTCCAGTCCTGGCCAGGCGGCGCACTTCAACTCGTTGCCGCTATTGCTGAAAAAGTGAAGGATCGAATTACAGCGGGGCCCATTTTTAAGCCAGTCGATGCCCCGTTAGCTGGAGGACAACAGAGTGGGATAGCCTATGTCCCGTTTCGAGATACGAAAGGCAAGGAGTTGCCCCTAACTTTCATGTAAGTACTTACAGCTTTAGCGCATTTGCTTGTCCGTTCTCGACTCGTTTTTTGACGAATGAAAGAGCTATCGCAGCTTTGTTTTGCCATAGTTCACGTCGGTGTATCTGCTGAAGCTAGCATACCCAAAACACGTTATTGGCAGTACAGGTACGGGAAACGATGCTTTGCAGTTTAAAGTTTTCACAAACATGGTGAATGTATATAAAACAGAACGCTCTTTAACTCTCATCCTCATTGCGTCTTGAAACTTCGTTGTTGTCCTTTGCGACCGCGGCAGCCTGTTGATTCGCAGCCTACCCCCGTGGGCTAGTTGAATGTAGTAGGTTGAGTTGGGGAAAGCGGATTGCATTCCAAGCCTTCTGGTGCTTCACTGGGATATCCTGTTGATAGTCGGGCCGCCCCTGATCGATGCGCTGTGAAGAAAGTAAACCTTAAAACACGCCACACAAACGCCACTTATTGAATTACATTGTAGGAAACTGGATGCATTTCTCAATAAATAATGATAACAGAAGTAATTATATGCGAAAACTGTAACGATAGCTTAGCTGGTCGTTGAACCGTGGCAGAACAACCTGTTGCGTTCCTAACCTACGCCTGTTTCCCAACTCTAAAGCTTACTGAATGGTTATCCCGCATTCCGTGTGTTTGTCTAGTTTGTGACTACAACGCATTATTTTCTGTTTTCTGTCGTCATATTTATCATAATCACACAGTTTCACTCTTAGTATTGGCTAATGTACAACAGGTTGCCAAATGCATTGGCGATACTGTTTTGTTTTGTTAGCGACTTTGGGCAGCCAGATCGATCGGCACAGAAGAAGGCTACTGCAACCTATGTGCCTTAAGACACATGCCATTGAGAGAACATAGCCTAGCCTAGCATCAGCCGATGTCCAGCAACCCAGTTATAATGGTGTAGCATAGGCCGTCAGGGAGAGGCAGTTCGCAGTGATGACTGTAAACATAGCGTCAACACAGGGACCATGTAAAGTGATCATGCCATCGTGTTATTAAGGTGGAAGCCTCTGCTGTCTGCAGTGCTCTACAGCTGGATTATAGGTCTCTTCAGGGTGTGTAAATAGGTCTATTGTAGTCAATTTTGCAACACTAACTGAATCACATTACAAAGTAAACGTTTCATTTTTGTCTCAGTAGATGGGAGTGATTTATAGCTTTATCTCTGGGGTCAGAACAAGGCCATCTAGTTTTACTCATCATCATTTTGTCATTTTTGCTTGTTGCACAAGACTGTAAAAGAGAAGGTTGAAGTTAAATGGTTCCTCTACCCAGCTTATCGACATTTACAGGCTCCTGGCAGCAAATTCTTCTCTTCCAAATGTGTGACAGCTGAATGATTGTAGAAAATGAATTGCATATCACACAGTAATTGCACACACGCTAAGCACTACCTAATTCAAACCTGTTGCTGTTAGGATGCAGCCCTATGCGCTTATTTTCTTCCTGGCACAGAAACAAACGTTCTAGAACAATGAATAGAACCAAAATAACAGAACAGACTTGTTACTTTGTAACATTGTTGTATTCTGTCAGGCACTCAATGGACTTGACACTTGCAGCAGTCTTTAGGGGGCAAAGTTATAACGTGTTGATCCAGTGATGGATTTTGAAATGGCTTCCACAAAAGTAGACACATTTCCCTTTCAGAACAAGGGAAAAACGCGATACAACAAGGTTTGTCCTGCAAGCCATGCACCAGTTTTAATACAAGTACATTAACAGGTGATAATCCGATAGTAAGAGCCTTAGCCCACAACAAAGAAAGGGAGACATGCACATAACACTGCTGAAACTTACCAGTCAAGCAGATCAGGGGAAACAGCATGCAGTTGGTGTCAGTTTAAATATGTAGCGATCGTTTTTCAGAATCAGTCAGAATCATTGTTGTTGATCGATTAATTACAGGTCTGAAAAGACCTAACAGAGTACGTTTTATTGTTCAGAGTTGTGCAGAATATGTTTTTTTTTTTTTTTTTTTTTTTTAAACTAAACCCCAGCTTACCCAAATCAAACTCCAAATCACACCCATGAAGTCACCCAAATCACATATCACTATTTTAGTGTCTAAGGAACTGGGTTAGTAAGCTGTAGCCGGAGTTGTGGGTTCGATTCCCAGGTGCCACCATTGGGCTCTTGAGCAAGACACTTTTCTCTAAGTTCCTCTAGTGGAGACTGTCCTTGAAGCAATTGACAATTGACAAACCAATGTTTAAAATGAAAGGACTGAAGCCAAAACTGATGTATGTGTATTTGATTGTTTATTTGATTTGTGGCACTTTCTCAGCCATGTGGTTTTCTATTGTGTGTGTGCAGGTATTTATTAAGGTATCATCACTAACAGAAGTCCTTCCAGCAGCAGCTCAGTAAAGATGATTGAAACCATGGGTAAGAGTTTAACACCACAGACCATGACTTATGTGTGTATGTGTGTGTGTGTGTGTGTGTGAGAGAGATAGAGATAGAGAAATTGAGAGACGCAGTAGTGTCACAATACTATTGTTCAACTGCTTTAATCTGTTGCATTATTCAGAAAATTTAATTCCTAATGAGACTTGACTTTTGAGGCACAATCAAATAAAGTATTGGCCTAGAAAATGTGGTTGGGTGGGTGAGTGGTGTGGGTCCCATAATGCATCGGTCAATTGACAGCGCCACGGACGCATTTACCACATGACACACATTTCATGTCATGATGACTGTTTGTTGTATTGTGGTGTTAACGTCATGAAAAGACATGGCTAATGGAAGAGGGTGGGATAGGATGAGCAAAGATGACAGGTTGGTGTTCTCCAAATATCGTTACCTGGTCTAGACACATTGAGAAAGGGCCCTCACTCACATGAACCAGAAGCACTAGTGCAGAAGAGCAAGCTAGCTACAATGAAAAAGGAAAAAGAAAGAAAGAAAAAAACAGTCCATTGAGACGTCACTGTTATTGGATTGTTCACAGCTTGTGCCCAAAAAGAGAAGAGTCTCTCTCTCTCTCCCTCTCTCTCTCTCTCTCTCTCTCCTTTTCCAAATGTGAATCGGTTCAGAACTCACGTATGGCCTATTAGGTTTTAGTTACGCTCCGTGGGCAGAGAAATCACCTCGTCCTCGTCCAAAAAGCCCTCTTGTCCAGAGCGCTACCTCTATCCAACCGAGAGAGCCTATTCTCTCCTACTGAGGATGGCCAGGGACTTAGGCTTGGTCCACTTGCTAAATTACAAACCCCTCTTTGATATTTACCCCCCTCGCCCATCCTGATAGTTATACACACACACACACACACACACTCACACACCACCTCACTGTGGCCTTCTCTGATGCGGGAGCCATTGTTATTCTGGAAGGAGCATCTTTTTGGACTTTTTTGTTCCAACTGCTCAGGATGAAATCTGTTTCTTTTTTTACCCTCTTTCCTCCCACTCTGTAGAGCTACATGATTCTGCTCTTGCCTAAGCGCTGCTTAACACGCCTCAGACCCTGTGTTAAGCCCTGGGTGCTTTTACCCTACTGTTATCCTCAGTCCGTGACTCATTCACATCCTTCTACCCCCCCCACCCTCCCAATCACACACTCACACACTCACACACACTCACACACACAAACACAAACACACGCACACACACGCACGCACAGCCGTGCCAAGCACATACAGCACACACTCACACACACGTACTGGTGTGTGTTCTCATCGTTGCCCGTTGGAGCATGCTGCCCATGGGATTAGATTTCTGTGCGGGTCGGAATGGGTCACGGTTCTGCTGTGTTCCTCACACCGACACCACACCACACACACACACACACACATACACACACACACACACACACACACACACACACACACACACACACACAAACACACACACACACACAAGGCCAGAGCTCAGGACCTGTCGTATCATAACAGTGCTTCATCACCCACCTCTCTTCTCCCAGTGCATGTAGTGAGGGAATAGTAATATGATTTCAGTGGAGGTAAATATGCTGGGTGAAGAGGCAGCAGCAGCAGGGAGGAGGGAACAGTGCCTTAGGTAGTGTCTGTCTGAGGCTGGAGAGGAAGAGGAAGGGAAAGCTTAAGCGCTGACTGGTGTATGTGTGTGTGTGAGGACGTTTGTGTTTTGAGATTGGTAAGTGAGTTAGTGAGTGTGTGTGTGTGTGTTTGTGTGTGTGTGTGTGTGTGTGCGTGCGTGTGAGAGAGAGAGAGGATGTGTGTGTGAGAGAGAGGATGTGTGTGTTTTGAGATTGGTAAGTGAGTGAGTGTGTGTGTGTGTGTATATGTGTGTGTGTGTGTGTGTGTGTGTGCGCATTTTAAATGACTGGAAGGATAGGAGAGTTGCAGTTATGTGTCTTACTTATGGTGAACTGAAGCAATCATGTACTGTGTGGGAGTAGTGTGTTGACCCAACTATGTTTAAACTTATCATCTTACTCATGCTAGTAACGTGGTCATTTAGCCATATTTTGCCAACTTATTAAATTTGAAATTAAGGTCCAGAATTGAGAGAGAGAGAGCGTGTGAGCGCGAGACCTATGACGGGGGTTTTGGTATGTTCAAAAAATATAGATGGGGTGTGGGAAGACGGAAGGAAAAGAGAGATAGTGAAAGAATCAGAAGAAGGGAGATTGAGCTCAAGGGCAGAGAGAGAGCGAGAAAGAGAGAGAGATCCAGAAGCCAGTGCTCCTGTCACTAAACTATTTGACGGTTTGCAGATACCCAGCGTGCCTTGCAGGCGGTGGAGCGTCTCCAGGCCAGGCTCAAGGAGAGGGGGGAGTTGCCCACAGAGGAGAAGCTGGGCCTCCTCAAATCTTTGCTGCAGAGTCCCCTCTTCCACCAGATCCTTGCCCTGCAGAAGTCTGTGCAGAATCTCAAAGATCAGGTGAGAGAGAAAGAGACTGTATTTGTCACATACACTGTTATAAAACAGTACCCAACTTGTATTGAAAATAGGAAATGGATCAACTCCCATTTACTGATTGAAATCGAAGGGATGATTGTGCATTAATACAAAATAAAATATAATTAAATAATAATTAGAATAAGAGAAGTGGGATATAGATTGCCCCGGTGTCAATTAAATCAACTGACATGATTTTAGAAATATAGTTCAGTCATTAATCCCAATACAGCAACATTTGATTCAGTAGGAACTTCACTAAATTTGTGTTCAGAGATCAGTAGTTTCTTTGGGAAAATAGAACCCGAAGTTTCAACAGAATTAATCTCATTCACGCAACAATGAAGACTGGGATGCGCCTCCACATCTGTTACTTAGATGCGTGTGACTCAGAAGTCAGTTATTAAGCCCTGGAAGATGTTGTGACAAGGACACCCTGAATTATTAAAAAAAGATCAACAGTAAGGTGTTGGAAACTTATCAACATTGGTATGAATACAGATAAGGTTTAAAAACACCTGCTACAATCTGCTAAATGATGGCTTCAGGTCAAAATCAGACAGGGAAAATTACCTTGACTATGTGATTCTAAAAGAATACAAGACTTAGCCCAAAGGCTACATATTTAATATATTTATCCTTTTTAATATTAAAAGATGGTTTATCTTTCTGCCATGATTTCCAATATAGCTACTCGGGACAGTTGTGGCTAATTCACATTCAGTAGATTCACTTTTTCCCCCACAGGAAGAACTATTACACTTGCAGACAGACAAGCAAATCGTGTGCAGTAGTTGTGCTAAAGGCCAAATGTAGTTCCCTGGTAGGTGTGTTGCAAATCCCACGAAGGTGTGCTGAGCAAATTTACACCTGGGCACCTGTGTGTTGAGGTTTAGCAGGGAGGTGAACGTGGATGTCTGTGAGAGCACACTCAAGAGAGGCTGTACAACTGTGTGTCGGTGGTATGCAGTGAGGCAAGACCAGAATTACATAATGTCAGAGAAAGAAAGTGACTCATTCTTCAGTTGAAGGGAGGAACAAAAAAAACGTCTTTGCGTACTTCTATTTCAATTTGGCTCAGGGTGATCGGCAATTAGATTTTTCTGAATTTGGCTTATTCCCAGGCCACTCAAAACCGTTTATTATTATAATTTTTTTTTTCTTCTGTGTGTCTCATTTTCTATGCCCCAGGAGTTCAGACTTCACTGTGCTTATATTGTCCTCCACTAAGTAGATCAGATGAGGAATTGCTTTAGTGAAATAGACACAGCAGGCCAACCTAAGGTTTAATGAAATCATAAAATATCAGCAGGGTTGTGTGTGTGTGTGTGTTGTTTTGAAGCTCAAGTGTGATTCATGCAGTCTGTTTGACTGGGGCAGGGGGACTGTGTGTGTGTGTAGGGGGCGGTGGGGTGTTATGGACATCATATGATTCAAGACTCTGGAGGTTTAGAGTCAAAATTGGATCCAAGAATACCGGCACCAAGGCTGATTTTTGTTTGGATCCGTGTCCGGCAAGGATATCAGAACCCGTTTGGATTGTGATGGTATCTGGAGGGGATCAGAACAGAACCGGTGTAGATGGAGATCCTATCTCATGGAGATCAAAGCAGGGGATGGAGGGTTATGGCAAATGGTGCGAGTGTTGGAGGAATGTAAGCTATGTGGTGGGAGTCTGGGAGACTGGAGGAATCCAGATACGCAGAAAAAACCTGCAGGCTTTGATTTGGTATGTGGGTCAACATACATCTTTTGCAGTCTGTAAGTGTGTAGGGGTGTGTGTGTATGTGTGTGTGTGTGTGTGTGTGTGTGTGTGTGCATTTGTGTGTGTGAGTCAGTGTGAGTGTCTGAGGGGGGTGTGCTGACGCATGGTGTTCTTCCACCCATGGCACATTCTCCCCCGCACACTCCCATACCCCCCTACCCCCCTGACACACACAAGAACGTCACCGCTCTCCGTAACGGCGTTAATGGCTTGTGTGGAATAATAAACTAGCCTCCTCGAGTCTCCATGCCTTGCTCTCAGGCAATTACGTTGATAACGATGTTAAATGGGGCCTAGCTGCTCTCATGAATAATATAAAGCTGAAAGTATCAAAGAGAATGAAGAGGGCAAGGCTACAGAGAAGGAGACTCAAGAAGGTTGGTAGGAAGGAAGTTTGTGTTTGTGTGTGTGTGTGTGAGAGAGAGAGAGAGAGAGAGAGAAAGGGAGAGAGAGAGAGAGATTTGGAATCAAAACAGTTGAGTTCAAAATGGTGTAACTGAACAGTGAAGGGTACCAATTCCACAACAATAGTCGGCAGCTCGTTATTGTCAGATTTTAAGAAATGCAGGCTTTGTCTGTGAATGGACTTCCAGGAACTATAGTTTCTGTTGTTGGTCTTGTTTTGTTTTTGTGGGTCGACAGTCCTAGCATTGTCTTTGTCACCATGACAACAAGCCTGTCACATGGGGGGATGGGGAGGAAGGGGGGGAGAGAGAGAAGCAGAGAGAGGTGGATGGGGAGGGGAGAAAGAGAGAGAGAGATAAAGAGAGGGATGAGGGGTGGGTAGAGAGAGAGAGAGGAGACGGATAGAGTGAAGTGGGGCAGAAACAATTTCTTAAATGTGCAAGAACCAAACTGGAAGTTTAATCCTCTTAGTTGGCCGCAACTAACAAAGCACACGTGACTCCTCGAGCTCCCGAGGGTTCATGGGTGCTCGGAGTTAACGCGACGCACGGGCTGCCATCGACCAGTCAGGCCGCCTACGCTGACACGCTTAACCACCATTACCTCACCTTCAAGACACACACACGCACACGCATGCACACATGGGCACAGACACATGAACACACAGTACCTGGACACCTACAAGTAAACACACATACACACATTGACCATATACACAGAGTCATAAAATAAAGATATTGAAGTACCAATGCAAGACAAACACACAGTCATGTACACACACAGACACATAGACAGACACACAAACCAAAAAATAATGACCAAAAAGCATCAGTGTATAACTTACAGCACCCTATATTAAGCTGTTTGAAGCCCTCAATTGCTCACTTCAAATTCACTGAGCTTAATATCCTCTAAAGCTTATACACGTCATCTTGTTTCTTCCAAAGGCAAGTGGTAGACAGTCGCTGTGGGACGTGAGGGGTGGGGTGTGTGTGAAAGCAAATATGACAGACGTGTGTCGGAGGCTGACGAACATCAGCTCAGGACCATTATCGTTAAAGGATTAGACGCTAATCAGTGTTGGATAACGAGCCATTGCACCTCCACTCCTCTGCTACACTCATTGCATGCCAGATTACACGGCTTCGCTGGCGAAGGCATAGCCATCTGTATCAGGTGGACGCAAAATAATGTCATTACTGAATTACTGACTGATGCGCCTCATTCACTCAAACTGGCTTTTTTTTGGTCAAAGTTAAACCTTACAGGTTTCTGTTTTAGGTAAGCTTGTGTCTGTTCATGCTCATGGCATAATAGTGAAGACCTATGACTCACAAGGTTATGAATTTGTGAAAAGTAGAAATAAAATGAAACGAAGACCTGAATTCCCCTCGGTCTCGTCTCTTGTGCTGGCTTGTTTGTTCTCTTGGTACAAATACTGGGGCAGTGAAACACTACGTGCATCTGATCATCCAGTGAGTTTGGCTACTTCATTCTGGTCACTGATAATTTGCTAAATGACTCACAAAAGGCTGCAGAGACAGTTGGGCCTTTTATGAGTGACCAGTGACCAGAGGCCAACTGAATAATTACAGAACTTCCTTTTTTTCTTTTCTTTTCTTTTCTTTTTTTTTTTTTTGGAAGGATTGGGTAAGAGTTGTTATCCTTTTCTCCATCTGATTTCTCTGTTTTCTGTCATGAGTAGACATCCATGACGCTGAATGGTGGCATTGAAATGACCTGGATGAAAGGGAACATGTCAATAGTGTTCTGTACAAATACAAATAAGGTCTGGGGCATTACCTCTCTCAAGCCTGCAGGACTGAATCAGCAGTGGGCTCGTAACGCACTCTGGGCAAGGATAGACTAATCTATTAGGGGGAGAGCAGACCAGAAGATGAAGTGTGTGTGTGTGTGTGTGTGTGTGTGTGTGTGTGTGGAGTAAAAGTATTCAAGCAATGTTTTTGGAACTTGAGGTACCAGTGGAATCTAGACTGAGTAATCTGTGTGTGTGTGTGTCTGTGTGTGTGTGTGTGTTTATGTGACTAAGAGAGAGAGAGAGTGGCTTTTAAACAAATAGTAACAAGCGTGTGTGTGTGTTTGTTTGTGTTTATGTGAGTATGTGTGAGAGAGAGATTGTGTGTGTGTGTGTTCATATGAGTAAGAGAGAGCGACAGAGAGTGGCTTTTGAACATACAGTAACAAGTGTGTGTGTGTGTGTGTGTGTGTGTGTGTGTGTGTGTGTGTGTGTCCACATCCACACTGGGAGAGACAAAGAGCGATGCTGACACATGTTGCTCCTCCACCAGCGTTTCAGCTTCCCTGAGAATGTTGTCCCTGCAGTCCATAACACTGCTAATGGCTCGTGTTGCGTCTGGAATAATAACAACTCGGTCAGGGGCCTGTGATTTTCATGTAAAACAGATCCTCTCCACTCCACTCCACTCCCTGACACACACACAAACACACACACACACGCACACACACACACACACACACACACACACACACACACACACACACACACACACACACACACACACATACACACACAGAGTAAATGTGACTGACTAACTAAGAGTCTCACATTCTTTGCATTCCTTCCTGTCACATAGCAGATTGGACTCCCGGTCCTAAACTCCGACTTCACAGAGCCCTGTGTGGCCCACCAGAACGGCGGCCATTTTGGACAGGACAATTCACAAGTCAATGGGAAACCCTCCCACGACGAGTTTGAGCGCATCATTCGCTCCATGGCTCAGGTACACTCATAATTACTATTATTCTATAATAATAATAATGAATACATTTATTATTATGATTATTATTGTTATTATAGTAGTAGTTGTAGTAGTATGCAGCATCTGCACCATATTCCAAGTCCATCACTGACTTTATCATTTAGATATCATTACATTTACATTTATGCATTTAGCAGACGCTTTTATCCAAAGCGACTTACAACTCATCAACTATCAATTGTTCAGGGCCAGTCTCCCCTAGAGCAACTTTAGGGTTAAGTGCCTTGCTCAAGAGCACAACGGTGGTAGCTGGGATTCGAACCCACAACAATTCAGGCTACTTACACGCTAGCCAGGTTCCTTAACCACTACGCTACCACCGCCCCATCATATCAAATCTGTTCATAAAGTAACCTAGTATCTAGTTTTTCTGTTCATAGTAGGTTCATGTCTGTTTAAAGGTAATAAAATGCTGACCAATCACCATCATTATTAGACTAGTTTACCTGGCAGTGGTCTTTACCACCTCCTTCACAGCTCATTACCTGTTCTGTTTGCATCAGTTGTCCTTACTTGTGATGTACCTAATCTGCTCCCCTTCTAATGCAACATGCGTGTGTGTGTCTGTGTGTGTCTGTGTGTGTGTTTTGTTTGTTTGTTTGGTGTCTGTCAGGGTCGGTACGTGACTTCAATCGACCTGCAGAAGCCGTTGGCGGGCGGCCTTGGCTTCAGCGTGGTGGGACTTCGCAGTGAGAACCGCGGGGAGTTGGGCATCTTTGTGCAGGAGATCCAGCATGGCAGCATTGCACACAGGTGAGTCTGTGTGTGTGTGTGTGTGTGTGTGTGTGTGTGTGTGTGTGTGTGAGTCTGTCTGTCTGTCTGTGTGTGTGTCTGTCTGTCTGTCTGTCTGTGTGCGTGTGTGTGTGTGTTTGTGCCTGCTGTCCTATACACCCTTAGGCTGTTTCAAAAATGACATGCTGCACTCGCCTTGTATACTAATCCTAACAGAATATGATAGTGTAGTATGCACTAAGGAGTCTGGGAATATATCAGTTTGAAACCAACCTTCTGTCAGTCTGAACTGGGGCATAATCCACACCGAGGTGGACCAGCCAGACTTGAGCTTGTGCTAGGTCATGCCACAGACTGATCAGCATGACTGAGGGATGGGCAAAGTCATATCAACTGGTGTAGTGAAAAGTTGGGACAACAATTGTATGTGTGAGGTAGTTTTACTTCCTGCCACAGACCTAAGTTTAGAGCAGATGAGGCAGGGGGTGAGCAGGTGAGAGGTTGGGTTGTGGTTGTGCTCAGGAAATTGACCTCAGGCTGGATCCAAACCTGAGCTCTTGTGGAACCATTGGACTGGATGTTTGCTAACACACTGATACGGACACATCATCAGGTATTGATCTTGACAAACCAGTTACACACACTCTCTCTCTCCCTTCTCCTACTCTTTTCCCCTCTTTCTTTCTTGCCCTTTTTCCTTTTTCCTCTCTCCCCCTCCCCCCCTCTCTCTCACTGACCCTCTTTTTCTCTCCCTCTCTTTCTCTATATCTATCTGTCTTTCCCTCTGGCCCCCCTCCTCGCTCTCTGTCCTTACTCCCCACCCCCTTTGTATCTGTTGGGTTCTCTCCTCTCTCTCTCTCTCTCTCTGTCTCTCTTTATTTCTTTCTCTCTATGTCTTTATCTCTGTCCCCACCCCACTCTGAACAGTGACGGTAAGCTGAAGGAGGCAGATCAGATCCTGGCCATCAACAGTCAGGCCCTGGACCAGACGGTGACCCACCAGCAGGCTATCGGACTACTGCAGCGTGCGGTGGAGCGGGTGCAGCTGGTGGTGGCGCGGGGGCCCATACCGCAGCTTTCTAGCCCTGTGGTGTCACGCACACCCTCAGCAGCCAGCACGCTCTCTGCACACTCCAGCGCTGTGAGTCTCACACACACACACACACACACATATGCACACACTCTCTTTGTCTCTGTCTATCTCTCTCTCTCTCTCTCTCACACACACACACACACAATCACACGCACACAGTCACGCACACGGACAGAGACATGTACAGACAGTGATGAACTTACATGCATGCAAAGAAGTGATTGAGACACTGAGAGATATTCAGTCTGAGGGCTAATTAGCACAGCGACTGTTTAGAAATATATGCAGGCAGACCCAGACAGCAAGTCTCAGCAATAAATCTGCAGTGAAGCATGCAGACACAGAGACACACACACACACAGACACACACACACACACACACACACAGAGTGCTCAGTTCACCCATATGTATCCACAGCAGGTTTCCGACACTGCTGTTCTCCTTCAATGTGCTTATCTGACACCCAGGAATCTGTTCAGGTACCCTGCAAGCCTTATGCAATACTGCTGAAATGAATGCACAGGAATTAAATTAGACAGCTCTGCATGCACAGGCATAAGCACACACACACACACACACACACACACACACACACACACACACACACATACACACATGCATGCACACATACGCACACACACACACACACAAATGAATTCTAGGTCTGTTTTATGTCTCTGTCTGTCATTCTTACTCAGTTAGATGCACAGATGCAATCTGTAGTGTATACACACATCCACACATGCACGCATGTGCACAGACACACACATGCATATACACACACACACCTTTAGTCTGCATTGTGTCTGCATCTGTAATACTGACACTATCTGTCATACATCTCTCTGCCTAAACTACATTCAGACACACACACACACAGACAGACACACACACACACACACACACACACACAGCTTCTGGACCTCTCTCCTCTTGTTCCCTTCAGACACACTGGACGCATGTGGAGACCATTGAGCTGGTAAATGATGGCACTGGGCTCGGCTTTGGCATCGTTGGAGGCAAGACTACTGGCGTCATCGTTAAGACCATTCTTCCTGGGGGCATCGCTGATCAGGTGAGGGATTAGTGTATAGGTGTGTGTGTGTGTGTGTGTGTGTGTGTGTGCGTGTGCGTGCATATGTGTGTGTATGTGTATTTGCTGGGAGAGTATTATCCCAGAGACACACAATCTTCAGATTTGAAATTGATTTCAGTTTTGTCTGCATGTGTTCTTGCATTCAGTTGTTGTTGTTGACACGTGACTTGAAAATCTGGCATCCTTTATTATGATTAGAACATATCAGCCCTGGAGGAATAGTAATATTTCATCAGGCCTCTCCAGCATACATCATGTCTGGACTTAGAGGAATATTTAATTGTGTGTTTGTGTGTGGTGTGTGTGTGTGTGTGTGTGTGTGTGGTGTGTGTGTGTGTGTCTATGTCTGTGTGTGTGAGAGTGTGAGTGTGCAGTCGGCACGTGTGTGGATGTCTACTCGGTTTGCGCTCAGCCCACTTACCAGTTCAAACACTCTCTAGCCCTGCCTGCTTCTGAGTCAATATCCTGGCTGTGTGAACATGTGAGAGGCCTGGAGCGAGACCTTCCCCCCCCATCCCAACTCTATACTCACAGGCCTTATCAGCATGCAGTGCATCTCTCCCCAGACTGGGCTTCAGCGTCTGCTGGATGTAATCATCTAATATTGCACAGACCTGCTCTCTATCGCCCTCTCTCTCTCTCTCAGTCTCCCTCTCCGCGCTCTTGCTTTCTCTCTCTCTCTCTCTCTCTCTCTCTCCTCTCTCTCTCTCTCTCTCTCTCTCTCTCTCTCTCTCTCTCCTCCTCTGTGGTTATGTCTGAGAGATAATCGTCTCCCCTCAGGATATGGGCTCCTCTCCTCTAGTATTAGAGATACACACATTTACGTACACACAAGCACGCACACAAACACACACACACCTGCACACACACACCTAATTGCATGCGGTGTGTACATATGTGTACATAACCATGCTATCAGCATGGGAGATACCCAGCTACCCTCTGGATATGGGCTCCTCAAAGGAAATAGAGAATAGTATCGACACATGTGTATACACACACACATCATCAGACTCACCTGATTACATGCAGGATGCGTGTGTGTTTGTGTGTGTTTAGTCATATGCGCTTTATCAGTTCACACAGACATCTCATGACAAGGCTGTATCGATCTACACGTACAGCTCACTGACCTCATCTAACTCTGGGTTCATCTGTGTGTGTGTATGGTAATGTTTTTCTTTCGGTATGCAGGAAAACGTAACTCATTTATGTAATGACCTCACATTATTAGGGATGCACCAATTTGATATTTGGATCAGATATCGGTCCCAATATGGACAAAAATATATGGGTCGGGTATTGGAACAATTAGCCGGTCAATGGGCCGGTTCATTCCTAAGCATAATGACTGCAACAACCCTGCTATGGAACTACGCACTCTTCTGGCTTGCAGAGAAATGGTATAGCATAGCATGGCAGCTTGGTGCAGCTGTGAAGTATGAACACACAGATTTTCTATAGCTATTAGGAGTGCTGTTAATAAAGTTATCATGAAGGTAAGGTCATTTATTGTTTTACTGTTACTGTTTAAATGAACAGCCTGCAAATATTTAACCTGAATGGTTCCCGTTAGTGAACTTGGCTCATGGTGAGTCTGCTTGTCAAGTCAAGTCAAGTCAAGTAGGTTTTATTGTCGTTTCAGCCATATACACAGTACATAGTGAGACGAGACAACGTTTCACCGGGAACAATTGGTGATAGATGTAACTGTTAAAACACAGTATGGACAAGACAGATACGTAATAGTGCCTACATACACTATTGCGGGACTACACAGATTCACTCACCCACTCACGCACGCACTCCCACACACAACTACACACGCACGCGTGCACACTCTTGTACACATATGTACATACATTGCAACACAGTTGTAAACAATTGGCAGGGTAAATTACAGGTGACCTAACACACTAGACAGGGCATGGCTTTTAGCAGAGCACTGTGGCTAGTGGTGTGATTTGTAAACAGAAGACTGTTCTACATAAATAATAGCAGCAAGGCTAGGGGTTATGATTTGTAAACAAAAGACTATTCTATATAAATATAAGTGATAGCAGCAAGAAAGTGCGGGGGGCATAAAGGTGCAGTGTGGTGCACGCGCTGGTTTGCATCCTGAGTTACTAAGAAATTCCAGTCCAATTGCACTACAGGTTGTTCAGCAGTCTGACTGCCTGCGGGAAAAAGTTGGTGCACCAGTTGCTGAGCTGAGCCACCTCCTCTCTGTACGGGGCCTTGTTGCCTCCGCTGATCAGACCCACCACGGTAGTATCATCAGCAAACTTGATGATGTGGTTTGAGCTGTGCGTTGCCTCACAGTCATGGGTGAGGAGTGTGAACAGCAGCGGACTGAGCGCGCAGCCTTGAGGTGCTCCTGTGTTCAGCATGGTTGTGCTGGAAGTCTTGCTCCCGATCCTGACTGCCTGTGGTCTGCCCACTAGGAAGTCCAGGATCCAGTTGCAGAGGGTTGTGTTCAGGCCGAGTTCACCTAATTTCGTTATCAGCTGCTGAAGGATGATGGTGTTGAATGCTGAGCTGAAGTCAATGAACAACATCCTGACATATGCGTCCTTTTGGTCCAGATGAGAGAGAGCCAGGTGGATGGCAGTGTTGATGGCATCATCTGTGCAGCGATTTGGGCGGTAGACAAACTGCATTGGGTCCAGTGTGGCTGGTAGTTGTAACTTGATGTGTCTCATTACCAGCCTTTCGAAGCACTTCATGATGGTGGATGTCAGTGCAACTGGGCGGCAGTCCTTGAGGCAGGTCACTGTGGGTTTCTACGGAACGGGGATGATGGTGGTGGTCTTGAAGCAGGTGGGAACGACGGTGGTGGCCAGGGAGATGTTGACGACATCTGTGAGGACGTTTGTTAGTTTGTCCGCACACTCCCTCAGCACACGGCCTGGTATGCCGTCCGGCCCAGCAGCTCTCCGTGGGTTGACTCTGAGTAGGGTCTTCCTTGTCAGTAATGCACCTGAAGTTACTCACCAAAATTGACCGATATGCAAAACCCTTGTATCGGAATCGGTATTGGAACTAAAAAAGTCGGATCGGTGCATTCTATATTACTGTCTGATAAATAATGCAAAGTTTTATTTGGTTTGTTCAGTTTCAGTCAAAAGCCAAAATGCCTGAAAATGAAACACTGAAGATATAGGTTAAAATGGCAACATTTTAGACCTTTCATAATTATGGTTGTGTTCAGTTCAGTTCAGTTCAGTTCAATGGAGACATACTCATTGTAATACAGAGCAATGTGACTTGCTTTAGTTTGTTTTTCTTTTCTTTTCTTTTCTGATCTCTGATCTAAGTGTTTATTGACTCTGGTCTTTGGCAGGATGGTCGTCTGCACAGCGGGGACCACATCCTGAAGATCGGGGACACAGATCTCTATGGCATGGGCAGTGAACAGGTGGCCCAGGTGCTGAGGCAGTGTGGTAACCGCGTCAAGCTAGTCATCACGCGGGGAACAGTGGAAGATGCCTCCACCGCTGCCCCACCTCCAGTCCTGCCAACAGTCACCGAGCAACAGGTTGGGAGCTAGAATGTCACACATTCAATTTAGTATTAGCTAAGAAGTTCAATGTATTCATAGTCAATGTTCTATATATATTTGCTATTGTATATTACATTCAGTTGTGTACAGTGCATTAACTAGCCACCATTACATTTATGCAAGTCATATGCTTTATTAATTATGCACTTATGTCAGTATTTTGCATAGTTTGCAAGAAGGCCCCATGTTTTAGCAGAAAGAGGATATTGGACATTTGTCCAGTTTCTCTCTGTGGGTATTGAACTTGTTGAAATAGATTCAGTTTAACCGTCATTTTCACAGCTTCTTACATTGAGTGGATGGGCTGAGGGAAAGATTGCAGTCTGAAAACTGTTAACTTTGATAGTCCACATGCTCATCGAAAAATGTGTTTTTCTCACCGTTAATATCTTTGGTGGAAATTGATTTGCCAGTCCTTTAATACCATTTGCAGTTTCAGTGCTTTGCAGGGGAAGAGCTTAAATTACAGGTCAAAGTCAAAGGAGGTCAAATATTAGAGCTTTGTTTGGTGCGAAACAATTTAATTCATTTCAATTCAATTCAGTTTTATTTATGCAGTAGTTTTACAATAGCCATTGTGGCAGATAGTCAAGGAGGAAACCTTGGGCAGATCCACGGCTCAAGGGCACAACCCAGCTGCCAGTGGTCATGCAGGAAAAGTACAGTCACTAGTTATGATCCGTGATGGACTAGAATTTGTTCATGGTTTTAGCTGAGCATCATAGTCGACAGTTGTCAAAAGCTATGGCAGGACAGAGTGGTAGAAGCCATATGTAATGGTCAAGTCAAGGAGAGAGATGGGGGTAACATGGGGGTAACATTGGGAGGGTCCATTCTGACAGTGTCATTGTGAGGAAGGTCGTGCGACCTCTGGAAGAAGAGTCGGTCCTGGCATGACATCTAGAAAGGGGAAGGAGCCCAGTCTTAAAGAATTGTTGCTTTGCAGAAAGTAATTTTTTTTTGTTTTAGTGTGTGTGTGTGTGTGCTTGGTTAAGTATGTAGAAAGTCTGAGTCCAAATATCCCTTGGGCCTGAACCTTGAAAAACTTGCATAAATCACAAACTGAATTCGAAACCGTTAAGTCTTTGAGGATGTGGGCTTTAGGGTGGCTGACAAACTGCAGACTGGAATGAGTTCCTAGTGGACAGATATGCTAAGTAGGAACTTATTGACATCTAGCCTAGCAGCTTAGTATCTGTCTCTGATCCAGTGCTGGATGCCCTCCATGAGTCAAGCTACGGTGCTGCAAGGTCCTGAGGTCAAGCCATGTCATTGCTGAGGTCAAAGCAGAGTGAAGCAGTTATAGTCAGCAGAACTAAGAGTGGCTCAGCTTCATCCGCCAGTCAGCTTCTGTCGTGTTTTTACATTTTTTAGCAAGTAGTGAGAAACTCCTATTTTTTACAGTAGAAAAGTATAAAGTAAAGTTTAAGACAGATATACATTATACTTCCCTACAAGATCCATTCAACCTGTGTTGTGTTCCGTTTTTTTTCAAAGTGGTAGCCTAAGTGAGCTAATTGCCAGTCAACTGATGTCCTTCCTTTGGATGTATTTAACGAAAGAAGAAGCACCGTTTCACTCAGAGCTGTGAATCAGCAAAATACTGTGGCTGTGCATGCAGATGAATAGGCTGTATTAGGAAATTCACCTTGATATAAGTCTATAGGAAACACACTCTAAATACCCTTGTGTGTGTGTGTGTGTGTGTGTTTGTGTGTGATGAATGACTCATTTTTGTGGTTAAACAATGCCATATCCCCTGTAGGCTTACAGTCGGCAGTAAGTGCTGGAACATCATATTCCTTGTTCTAGTTCCATTTCTTTTCATCATGGTAACTGTGAGCCTGACGGAGTGGTGGTGTGGAGCAGGCTTGTCTTTGCTGGTTCTGATGGTTTTGGCATGGCACACGCAATAGCAATGGCCGCCCCAAAAGCCCAGCCAAAGTCAATCACTAGTGCTGAAGGAATAATATTCTCACAGGAATCTCCTTAGTGTGGCTTTCTCAGGACCAGATCAGTTATATCTGGAAGAAACGCTGCAGAGTTTCAGGGGGTGGGGTTGCGTTTGCTCGTGCTATTTTTGGCTAGTTGGTGTCCGCTCGTAATTCCTAAACTATCCGTGGAATCAGAGTTTCTGAGTCTGTGCTGAAATGCACTGCCGAAGAACGCGTCGCAATGATTGTGATGGTAATGGCGGAATTCTGGGCTCCCAGGTAGGGTCTCCCTGCCTTTTCTTTTTGTCCTCCCCTGGAAGAAACTCTCTTAACTTCTTTGTGTTTGTATGTGTGTGTGTGTGTGTGTGTGTGTGTGTGCGCGCTGCGATTTTTCCGTCCTCAGGGCTATGAGGAAGAAGAGGCGGCGGCCGCGGCAGCAAAGGATGCCTTTGACGTGAGCCTGACGAAGAACGCCCAGGGCCTGGGGATCACCATCGCCGGATACGTTGGGGACAAGAACTCAGGTGAGCACACCTGCCTGCCTGTCTCCCTCTCCCCACCCATGACAACCCCACCCCCCCTCCATCCCTGAAGCGTAACGCATGAACTCCACACACAGTTAATTATTTACCATGCCCCTGTGCTTAACCGATGGGTAAACACTTTGATATGGAAATGAGCTGTTGCAGCAGGGCCTTTGTGATATTGAGAAAGCAACAGTATGCAACCTACCCCCCTCAATTGGGAATAAGGGATCTTCTTCTTCGTTCAGGTTATGGAATCTATAGACCAAATGATCTCATGTGCAGTACATACATACAGAAGACATCGAGTAGGAAAGAGATAAAGAGTCAGTGAAGTGTACATAAGTAGGTAGGTAGGAATGTAGTTTGGTAGATAGATTGAGATATGTGTATGTATCTCAAGAGGAGATATACATCAAAGAGAGAGAGAGAGACAGAGAGACACAGAGAGAGAGAGAGAGAGAGAGATGGTTTGGGTGATACAAGTTGAGAGTTTTGATGAGACAAGTTGAACTTGAGAAAGAAGAAGTTAGACTGAAGTATGAAGTATGCTGTGTGTGTCCTCCTCCCGTGCCCTGCGGGATTGTGGGATTGTGGGGGTGTATGGAGCAGATCCCCTCGGCTCTCCCTCAGCTAGTTTTCATTTCTCTGCCTTGATCCCCCCTCAGTGTGGTGCGTTTTACTTCTTAATGCACGTAATATCCTGTTTCAGAGCCTTCTGGTATTTTTGTCAAGAGCATAACGACAGCCAGCGCAGTGGAGCAAGATGGACGAATCCACGTCGGAGACCAGATCATTGCAGTAAGTAGGCTAGAACCTTCTCCTTTTCTCTGTAGCAACCGAGGGGTTTGGGTTCCACTGAGGCCATTATCTGCTGTGAGTCTGGTCTGCGTATATCATAATGCCCTTGTCTTATATTATGAACTCTTATTGTGTCGTAAACTTGTGGTGATTTCTGCATAGGATCTTATAGCCTAATAAGAGAATATGAGAGTGAGTCTGGGAAAATCTGCATAATGTTTGTTGATGTTTTGTGTGGGTGTGTGGCGTGCATTAGGCTTGCGTTATGAGTTTCTATGCTCTCTGGACTAGTGCTAAGTGGGCTAGGTATTGTTCTGGAAATGTGGCCCTGGTTGCACTCACTGGTGTATATGAATGTTTGTTATTGTGAAATTGCAGTCTATGTAAATGCTCCAATGCTGTGTATTTGTCTGGCCATAAATCTGCCTATGCTCTGCTGATGATCAGGCTATGTTCTTGCCTGCATGGTTGTTTGTACACATGTGTGTGTGCATGTTAGCGCCCATGTGGTTCATTATGAGCAGTGCACGGTTATGTCTGTGTGCTAGCAGCGCTACACTTGGACACAGGCGGGTGGAGAAGCAGAGTTTTTTTTTCTTTTCTTTTTCTCTCCCTCTCCCAGGTCAGTGTGTATGATAGTGTGGTATGTATTTATTTATTTATATGATTGTAGAGGACTGAGAGTGTGTGAGCACATAGTTGCATCAGCTGTTCACCCAAACAAGTTTGGACAGCAGGGGCTGGCCAGGTGTGTGTGTGTGTGTGTGTTTGTATGTGTACTGTGTGTCTTTGTATGTGTACTGTGTGTGTTGTGTACTGTGTGTGCATGTTTAAGAGAGAGGGAAAGCGGTTTATGTGTGTCTGTTTATATGTGTGTCTATGACATAGAGAGGAAGAGTGTTTGGGTAAAAGTATTTGTCTATGCTTGCATACATTTCTCTGTTTAAACATGTAGCCTAGTCTCTTAGTCTCTTAGTCTCTTAGCCTCTGCTCCATTGTCTCTCTTAACTTGAAGCTCCTCTCTGTATTCTAATGTATTAATAGGTCCTTACGTGTGTGTATTTTGGTACTAACTCTGATACAGGCCTCTGCACTGGAGCATGTCCTTTCACCTGCCCGTCCTCTGACATGCGATGAGCTGACACTCTCTCTCTCTCGCTCTCGCTCGCTCTTGCGCTCTCTGACTCTCTGCTGCCCCCTGCAGGTGGATGGCGTGAACATCCAGGGCTTCACCAACCAGCAGGCCGTGGAGGTGCTTCGGCACACGGGCGAGACGGTGCACCTCAAGCTGGTCCGCCGTGGCTTCCAGCCCGACGAGTTCCCCTCCATCGTCGCTCCGCCACCACTGCCCCCCGTCGTGCCTGCCGCTCTGCCCGTCGCTTTGGAGCCCAAGCAAACTCCACCTCCGCCACCACCCAGGGACCACCCCATGGAGAGAGAGAGGGAGAGACCAGTCACTGTCATTGAGACTAAACCAGCAAAGGCAATTGGTAGGTTCTGAAAAAATGTGCGCACATTAAGCAATTGAGAATTATTCAGCGATTGAGCAGTGTTGTGGTTTATTTATTGGGAGACATAATTCCAGCAAATAAGATATACAGTATCTTCTGAGGGAAGAACTGTATTATTATGGTATATCGTTGTTTTTGAGCACAGAAAGAAACTGAAGAAGGCCCATCTGGCCCCATCCAGGGGGAATTGGGTAATTTGCCAGGGGTTATGCTGGCTGGTTAGGTTACTCACTGGTTCAGCTATGGGAATTCGGCTGAGAATTGTTTGGTTGGGCGATTTTGTGTGTGTGTGTGTGTGTGTGTGTGTGTGTTCGGCTGAGGGTGGCTCTGTAGCTACTTTTCAGGCTTTGGTGGTTGTGGGTGTTGAATCGGTTGTGTGTGTGTGTGTGTGTGTATGTGTGTGTGTACATACATATGCATGTGTCTGTCAGTGCATACACTGTGTGTTTATTTAATATTTAACAATTCCACCATTCCATTCTTTCTTGTTTTTCTTTGTTCAACGCATGTTCACTGTGTGTGTGTGTGTGTGTGTGTGTGTGTGTGTGTGTGTGTGCGTCCGTGCATGCGTCCGTGCGTGTGTGCTTCTATGCTTGCGGGTCTTGTACACAACTCTCACTCCAAACCCCCTACCAGGATCTGACCACAATTACAGGCCCTGCTCCTCTCCACCCTCCTCTCCACTCTGCGTTGGGCACGCAGCTCTCGGCATGTCTGTAATTGCACAGGCCTCCAAACGAGACCAGCCCTAGCGGAAGAAGCTTGTCTCATTGGCAGAGACTGGCCTAGACTAGACTACTGAATGCTTTTATAGTATGAGAAGAAGCCGGTCAGCATTCAATCCTTTATTGTCACGACTGTGTGTGAATATGTCTGTGTGTATTAGTGAGTAAGTGTATAATGGAATGACAGGGAGTTTGTATATGTGTTGTGTGTGTGTGTGTGTGTGTGTGTGTGTGTATGTGGTGTGTGTAAGTGACTGTGTCGTTAGATAAATGGGAGGGTGTGTGAGTGAATGAGTGTGTGTGTGTATGTGTACATGTGTGTGTCCTGGCAGTGACACAGCTGTGTGTTGCATTCGTGGGGGTGCTCATACACATGCTGCATTTCCTCCCCAGAAGAGAAGCCGTACCCGGCCCTGGGTCCAGACATCTCCAGCCACGCCGTCACAGAGGCCATCGACGCCGAGGTTAAGGAGGGTGAGTGATCGATTCCCCCTTTTAAGTCTGTGCCAGGGAGATAAGGCATTTTTTTTCCCCTTCTCATTTTATTGCTGCTTCACATGCTGTTTGTAGTACAACCCCCGTCATGGCTGCCTTAAATTAGGATGATCTTCCATTTCTAGTCACAGTTTGGCTCTGCTTTTTGACAGATGATTTTTATCCAAAAACAAGCAAAACATGTTTAAAAAATAATGTGGAGTAGGACAGCAACTGCAGACAGATTTAAAAAATGTGTCTATGAGAGTGTTTTGTGAGTATAATCAAATCTATGTTTTGAATGTGATTAAGCATGCCAAGCGCTAATAGAGTGAGCAGAGTGGTGTTGAGAATAGCAAAACTGAGACGTGTTCCTGTCTTTGGTGGATTCACTTTAGGTTGGGTGTTTGTATTGCGTTTGCTGCGGTTGCTTTTTCTGAATAATACATTCTCTGGGACCATTTAAAATGCAACGCCATGTGTCAAGGTTTATATTTTATTAACGTCTTCAGAATCACCAAAATAGACAGTTGGTGAATATTTAATTGTTTTTATTTAATGATATTAATACATGGATTTTTTTTTTAAGACTTGCAAAGCCACACTCCTTTCTGTCCATTTCACTTGTGCTTTGACTGTCATTCCAACTGCGTCCCAGGATGGAAGTTCTAGCTTGTCTAGCTCAATAGCTTGTCCAGGTTGACCTGTCTATAACTCTCCTTCAGGTTGTGGAGGCAGTGCTCTTGCCCATCTGGAATATGTATCCCAGCCACTTCCTTATCCAAAAGTTGTATTCCTTTACTAAAGTTTATTCCTTTACACAGTTATTTGCTATGTCACTTCCTCCTCTCATGTGAATCATCATCATCATCATCATCGTTATTTGCCACACTCAGGGTCCAAAAGAACACACAGACCATACTAATACAGAATGTTCATAACTCCTAAGAACTGGGTGAATTTCCACTTTGCAAAAATGTTGAAATGCTCTCTCAGTATGTATAGAGATAATGTATGGTGTTACTGTTATGCCTTTTTCACTCTGTTTTCAGTGATGCAACTATGTGCTCACACACTCTCAGTCCTACACAATCATACAAAGAAATACATAAATACATAAACACCACACCGTCATACACACTGACCTGTCTCCAAGTGTAGCGTTGCTAGCACACAGACATACCTGTGCACTCATCCTCATCATAACAGGAACATCTGAGGAATCTCAGTTGTTCCTCAGCACTCCTTCCCTGTGTGAACTTACAGTCGCCTTCAGTTTGATGTTGTCTCTGCGTTGGCTCAATTTAGTACCTTTCCAAAGATCTTGCAAGACACAAAAGTAATGTCAAGCCTGTTGAACTATGCCAGCCTGTCAAGTCAGTTTGTTTGCTGATAGTTTGTTTGATGATTACACCTCATGTCCAACTGTCTAGGCTGATTTCTATGTCCCGATATGTCAGATTCGTTCATCCCTTGCCAGTCTATCTAGTATCTCTCCCATCTCCGACGAGGGATGATGTTCCATTTTTGCATTTCTGTCTTTCGCTTTTCACATCTTTGCAGCACTGATGTAACGAGTCCTTATCTCCCTGTTGACAGACTCATACTCTAGATGTGTTATTTCAGCTGGTGTTTCTGATGCTAGAATGTTCTGTTCCAGGATTGCTTTCACTATCCTGCTCCCTTTTCTCTCTTCCTCCTTAGAGATTTCTTTGCATCATGGTTGCCATCATGGTTCGCTCTTGTAGAATTGTAAATGCAGTATGTGTCTGGTTGTCTGTGAATGCCATTGCCTCTGGGGGCTTGTGATTATTGCTAATTTTTTTTAATTACATTTCTCTGTTGCTTATTTCCAATGTTTGTTTGTTTGTTTATTATTAAGGTATAAAGCTAACTGCTGAGGAGGAGGAGGAATTGCTGAA
Source organism: Tenualosa ilisha (assembly GCA_015244755.2). Classification (NCBI taxonomy): domain Eukaryota; kingdom Metazoa; phylum Chordata; class Actinopteri; order Clupeiformes; family Clupeidae; genus Tenualosa; species Tenualosa ilisha. Next base: position 129,461 of record PYXC01000721.1, on the reverse strand, counting down.
TAGGTGGCAGAAGGCTCTTGGTCCTAGCAACGAAGTGGTGGTAAGTATAATGGGGAGCAGCCATCCAGAAGCTTGTAGAAGTTTAACAATTCTAGAAGCTTCTTTGATTTTTGTTTTCCCAACCACAGCATTTGTGTGTGTGTGCGTGTGCGTGTGTGTGTGACAGGTGGCTCAGGTGGAGAAGTTCAGTGAGAGCAGTGGGCTGGGGATAAGTCTGGAGGCGAGTGGTGGTCATCACTACATCCGCTCCGTACTGCCAGAGGGACCAGTGGGACGCTGTGGCAAACTCTACAGCGGAGATGAGCTGCTCGAGGTCAGACACAAACACACACACACACTTCCAAACACATACATTCATGCACAAAAGCATACACACTTGCAAAGAAACATTCATACTTATATACTCTGACACACGCACCAACCCACACACACACACACACACACACACACACACATACACATACACATACACATGCATACTTTCAAATTAACACTCATGCACAACAGCATACACACTTGCAAAGAAACATGCATACTTACATAGACACCAACACACACACACACACACACATATGCACACACATATGTACGTACACACACACACACAAACACACGTATACGTATGTGTCTACAAAAAAGCATGCACCATTCAATTATGCAGGCTTTGATTTTATTTCAAGCACATTAGTGGAAATAGCTTCACGTATGCACAATTACATTTCACTTTAATTGAATCACAGCTGCATTATGGCACGAGAATGAAGACTAAATGAAATGAAATCAAGGCAGATATTAGACAACAGGCTGTGAAGCTGAAGCCCATCTCAAATCCCATCAGGGACCCCAGTCCAATTTTTGTTTCCTCTGGCCAGTGCAGCCATCCAAAATCCCTAGACACACACACACACACACACACACACACACACAGAGAGCACAACAAAAGCACATCCATTTCCACCGTCCCCGACGCCAAAAAAGCCTGGCATTGTGCTCACCAGGGGATCCTCCATTGTCCCATTGTTTGGCTAGTGTGTCCTTTTGGACAGTGTGCCCAGTGAGGGGCTGCCAGTGATTGATGCCTGTTGCAGGTCAATGGGATCCCTCTTATCGGCGAGACCCACAAGGAGGTGGTGAGCATCCTTAAGGAGCTGCCCATCTTTGTCTATATGGCCTGCTGCCGACCCGCCCCACTGATGCAGCCGGACAGGGACGCCGGCCAACCGGGGTTGGAGCAGGTCGCCACGGAGACCGCCACAAAGGTAGGCTTTGTCTTTTTGACTCGAAGGAAGATGGAGTGAGACATTGAAATATCGGCCTGTGCAAATAAATAATCCAATATGCAATAACGCAGAACGGGCGACTGGGAGGAGCGGGAGGAGAACATTTTTTTGATTTGACAAAAAAAGAGGACGAAAAATTACAATCTCAGACTGTTCAGACTAGGGCCAACGCATAAAAGTGTGTGAGAGAACTTGCTGTAGTAACATTCATTACATGAATCAGTGGGAAAAGAAAGGGGGAGGCTAAACCAAATTAATCTAATTAATGTACCAGAACATTTTAATTGGCTTAATTGCTTTTTGTCATCTTTGATGTATTTTCAAAATCTTTTTTATCGGACTGCCATGCTGGAAACTAGGAAAAGGATGAAGCCTAAATTACAGATTTCTCTGAATATAATCATGGTTATCTTCCATGTAATGCATGGGGCTCTCTTCCCCTGGCTCCTATTAATACGCTTTACCAGGTGACAGATTTCAGCTGCCCTCCCTAATACACACATACACACACACACACACACACACACACACACACGTGTACTCACTTGCTGAGCCTGATTGAGCCAATGCCGAGTTGAGAGCTGAGAGATTTCTCTGTGATGAGGGGGGGGATTATTCGCAGGGAGGGATGAGAGGGGAGGTATGACGGTTCATTAATGCTAAAACGAGCCTCCTCCGCTCCTGCGAGCTCAGCTCAGCTCAGCTCGACTCACTCGGCTCAGTTGAAGACCTCGAGTGATAGCTCAGCAAAGTGGAGCGGGAGCAGTGTGGAACAGCAGCAGCAGCCACTGCCACACACTCCATCAGCTCACATTTATGTGCGTGTGTGTGTGTGTGTGAGTGAGTATACGTGTGTGTGTGTGTGTGTGTGTGTGTGTGTGTGTCCTTGCGTGTGTGAGCGCCTGTGGGCGGACATCCACTGCCTCATTTGCTTGGCTTGGACATGCATGATTGGAGGAGACCTGGAGGCCGTGTTTTGTTAATGATAAAGTGGAGAATTAGTACATGGTATAAGTCACTCAGGCACAGATTGTATTCCCTTCTTTTGCTGATTACAGCATAGGAAATCACATCAGCTTTTTGTGAATTAGTGCTTTTCCTCTTCATTTCACACTTGCTTTTATTCTAATTACATTTGCAATGTAGTACCTAAACAGACATTTCGGTGTATTTTCATGTGTACTTCATATATAAAATGTACAATAATTAGACTTTAATGTTCTTTAGTGTTCTTTAATGTAGTTAATCTTAGTCTTTGTTTATATTCTAGAATGCCTTGACAGTCTATGTGTATATTTTAGAATACTTAGACAGTCTTTATGTTTTAATATGCTCAGCAACCTTCTCTGTGTATTTAAGTATACTTAACCAGTCTTTGTTCAGAAATAAGTATACTCAGACGGACAGTCTTTGTGTCTCTTTACGACCTTGGTGGTGTTGTAGCAGTCTAACTCTAGTAGTGAGATTGAAGCACAATCGCAGTGCACTTAATACCACCTAAGCTGCAGAAACACTTCTGTCATTAATGCTGTTATTATGGGATTGCTCTGGTAACTAAGGTGTGTGTCGAGCTGGAGGACTTCCTGTCCCCGGGGGAGTCTGGGAAGGGTGTCGTTCTCGTCGGCGGTGCGGCAGCTGCCGTGCGGAACATCAGCGTGCCGGAGGAGCCTCTAGCATCTCCCTTGGCCATGTGGGAGACAGACGTTCAGGACATCGAACTGGAGAAAGGAGAGACAGGGCTGGGCTTCAGCATCCTGGACTACCAGGTGTGTGTGTGTGTGTGTGTGTGTGTGTGTGTGTGTGTGTGTGTGTGTGTGTGTGTATGTGTGTGTGTGTGTGTGCGTCATTCGCGCGCGCGTGCGTGCGTGCGATTATGTTTGCTGGTCAGATGTGTGCCTGTGTGTGTGTGTGAGCTTGAGTTTTGTGTGTGGTGTGTGTGCGTGTGTGCGTGTGCGTCATTCGCGCGCGCGTGCGTGCGTGCGTGTGATTATGTTTGCTGGTCAGATGTGTGTCTGTGTGTATGTGAGCTTGAGTTTTGTGTGTGTGTGTGTGTGTGTGTGTGTGTGTGTGTGTGTGTGTGTGTGTGTGCACGCTCATGGTTTTGGATGCTGGCTATGAAAAACAAAATCAGGTTTAGAATGTTTTCCTCTGCATTTTCAGGGTTTCCAAGGGGGTCATAAAAAGTCTTAAATGTACTGAAATATGGTGCTGCAAGTCTCAAATAGATTTAGTTTAGTCTGCAATTGGTCTGAGTTTTGAATTATTACTGCAGATGCACCAGTGTGGTGCATGTAGTGTGGACCATGCCACTTGCTTGAAGTATGTCTTTTATTTGAGGGGAAGTGTTTTTTTTTTTTTTATGTGAAGTTGGTAGTTATGGTCAATAGCATTAGTTAAAATTATATCTTATTGACAAAGAATTCGTAAATTTCCCTTCAGATCCCAAAAACCTGTGCAAATATTTGGCCAGAATGGGACATTGGTCTTAAATTTCAATCATAATGGTCATAAAAAGGTTTTAAAGAGTCTTAAATTGAAATTGATGAAACCTGTAGAAACCCTTATTTTCCTCTTATCTCCCTTAACAACGGGATTTTCTTTTCTGATGAGGTAGGAATTAACTTTGTATAACCGGCTACCTTTGAAGGAGATCTGAAAAACTTGAATCACCGTTCCATCGCAATACGCTTATTAATGGTACCCATAAGAACCGTTTTAAAATATTTCGGTCCCCTTAACGGCAGCTGTAGTAGGCTATTTTTTGTAGTTTATGCACATAATTCCTAAATATAAAGAAAGTTATAGATAACGGGATGATGGCCTTTTATGTAACCAATTCGATGGAAATAATGACTCAGTGGAGGATCCCATACATGACATGCTCTCACAATATGTGAAACTATTCATGATGATGCACTATATCATCCTGGGGGTTTGGTTTATATTCACTATTTCGTACAGTAATTTCTCAGTTATATCAATAGAGAATCTTCTCTCCTCAACAGTACATTTTTATTATAATCAGTTATTATTACTGTTGAATACATCAGTTCTTTATAGCATATTTAGGGCTTCCCTCTTATCCACGGCAAGCGAGTGTCCGCTGTATCACATGACTCTGTACCTGTCACAGGATCCGGTAGATCCGGCGAAGACAGTGATCGTCATTCGCTCGCTGGTCCCCGACGGCGTGGCTGAGCTGGACGGCCGGCTGCTTCCTGGAGATCGTCTCATGTTTGTCAACAAAACCAACCTGGAGAACGCCAGCCTGGAGGACGCGGTACAGGCCCTCAAAGGAGCCCAAATGGGCAAGGTCCACATTGGGGTGTCCAAGCCTCTGCCTGTAAGGATTTGCAAATTTTTTTGTGAATTTTTTTGTAAATGCAGTGGATGGAATTGCTGTTGCTACTGTATCTGTTTGTGTCTGTACATGTGTGGCGGTGTATGTGTGTGTGTGTGTGTGTGTGTGTGTGTGTGCGAGTGTTATCTTCTACAGTAAGCAGATCAGCACCCCAGTAACAGGATTCCTTTACAGGCCGTTTGAATTTTTAATGCCCAGGGCTGTGGCACTTGCAACCCTTGCACGTTTGGTGCTTTGAGGCTGCTCAAGCTGTTTGTTCTATATTGCACCGTATTGCTAACTGCCTACGCTGCAGAGGAGGCCATCTTTCAACCGAAAGGATTACAGACTATTTCGGGACTTTGCTGGGCTTTATTGAAAAACATTCATATCCATAGAGTGTGGGGCACTGTGCCTGTTTATGAGAACTGCTGGCATTTCTCCAGATCAAGGTGTGTGTGTGTGTGTGTTTGTATGAGTGTGTGTGTGTGTGCTCTGTCTTGTCTTGTGGGCTAGTCGGCTGTTGCCAGAAGTGTATGTGGTGGGATGTCAAGTGTGTGGGGGTCGTGTGGATTACAAGTTTCCGAAGGTCTCGGGAGGATATTCCTCTCTGGTCTAGTTGTTTGAGAAAAGGCCTTCTGTCCTTTGTGTTGCCTCACCTCACCAAATTGAATGCACCTTGGGTAATTCTGTAAGATTTCTTTAAATAACTGCCGTGAGTTTGTGGTGTGTGTGTGTGCTTGAGTGTGTGCTTGTGTGTGTGTGTGCTCATGTGTATGTGTGTGTGTGCAGCTAGAGAATAGGAGCTGAAGCTTGTGTCTAACTTGCTAGAGTTTCGCCTCACTGATTTACTTAAAAAAACAGAAAATCAATTCACTTTGCAGTGCTGAGAAATCTCCCTCCCTTTTCTTCCAGTCACAATCAATCAAGCTAGCTTGCCTTGCACTATTAACATGCTAACACTGTGGCAGTTTCAGATGAATGGGAACAATCAAATATGGGGGTCACTAGAGACAGTCGAAAGACGCCAAAGGCCTATTCACAGTAGCTGGAAAAAAAACAGACAACAAAACCTCAACAAACTCCAGCAAACCCCACAAACAAAACTAGCATGTTTTATTGGGTCTATATAAAGTATGGTATTGTGCAGTTGTTCTTAGTTTGTTCTTAGTGTCATCCGAGATCACCTTTTGCTGGAGTTTGCTGGAGGTTGTTGGGTCAGGTTGATGAGGGTATAGAGGTGCTTGCACACTGCCCATGACAAATGCCGACCAACACCAGTGTGAAGTGTCAGGTGGAGTTTTATTAAAGTCAGGTAACCAAAAGTATGCCCTGTGTGGTGTTGATAGTTGTTTTCCTGAAAATTCTAAAGAATGACTGCACCCAGCTGCAGACAACTGAAGAACAGCGCTGTTGGTTGGGCATTGTCTGGGTGGTGTTCGCACACGCCTCGTCCCTCACGAGTCTGCCATCAGGTTGGTGCACACAGTGGATGTTGTGGACTCACTGCCGTGTCTCTGCAGACGGAGGATGAGGACGGGGGGCCTTCGTCCCAAGACCTGTCTCTCATCTTCACCAGTCTGGTGTTGAGAGGAAAGGACGAGCCGGAACCCACCGACGGCCTTCTATTCCGGGCCGAACCGGCTTTGGTCAGTCCCAACTGCAGTTTAGATATGAACCAGAGACTACACAAGAAAACCAAAGTAGCAAAATCAGTCAAGATTAAATAGATTAAGCTGGGAACAAACTTCCTGATTTTTTTATACTATTGCACTTTATTTGAACAAGACCCAGAATATCAGACCTACATGAGTATATCAAACCCACAAAGCTACTTAGAGGAGTTGTAAACTAAGCCATGGGGAGTTACAGCCATAGTGATCAAGTTTGCTTAAACAGAACCATCAAACCATAGCCACCATAGAATGGACAGGACAAGATCATATCAGTAATGGTAAATGAGCTTTGATTCTATCAGACGTGTTTAATTCAGTCTGATTGCATCAGCAATGGAAAGAAAGGCAAAGGATGCAAATCTGTCACCCAAACACACAAATCGATGCCGCGACTGAGCAACAGGATTGTTATTGACGTTGTTTGAAGATTGGGCTTAAAAATCGGGAAGTCTGTCTCCAGCTTTAGTCGTCAGGCAGGGTGTTCATATTGCAGCCACAGTGTAGCATGTTTGCTCGTGCAAGGCCTTTGACACATCCAGATCCATACAGTAGCTCAGTCACTTTTGGTCAACCACGAACGGGCAGTGTAGACAGTGCAAATCTTAAATTACGAGTGCTATAATCTGACTGGATATGTTTAGGTATTACAAAACCATATCGAACTGAGAGTGAAAAATCTGTAAGCTCGTTTTGAAGCTAGTTAGATTGAATTAAGCCATAATAGCATTGCATTAAGACTCTGTCCCGAGATGTCACATCAAAAACACTTTCATTGCAATCCTGTGCTATTTGGAGTTCTTCATTATATACTCCGGACTTAACTGTCATTGCCTCTATTGTCATTGGCACAGATTGACGCCAATGACTCTGATCTGACGGATGAGAAGCTGTTTGAGCGACACTTCCCTGATGAGGAGGACGATGCTTTCCAGGCGTCCATGATGGCTCTTCATGGCAGCACCTGCAGCACGGATCTGGACTATTCATTAACCATGGAGGCCCCTCCACCCCAGGTAAACTCCACTCTGACAGCATTTGTGCGCTGCATATACTGGCCTCTCTGTCACTCGACTGCCCAAAACAAATCTTTCCGTTTGTGTTTAAACTCACCAACTCCTCACATTAATTGCAACAAACTGATGACGGCCCTCTTTCTCACTTCCTGATTAAACGTAATCTTTTGTTGTTTTGATACTGCTAGCAGTGATGCTTTACTTAAAACATAATTGTTTAATACATATGTAACACATCACAAAATTCTTAGCCTGAAATTAATTATGCAGTGACAATGCAAGAAAGGAAAACAATGTTTCAGGCTGAGCAGAAAGCACAGTAATACTGACTGTCTTGATTACTGTAGTTGTTATTGGTAATTATTCAGTTCTGTGTTGACCCGGCATTTGGGTTAAACTGCTCTGATACCAGCTGTAAAATCCTACATTCTTTCATATAGTCAGTCCCCAGTAGTATCCTAACATCCCTCAACCCCCCCCCCCCCCCAATCTATCATCTTTCATCTTTCATGTTTGAGTGTGTCAAACAGGTAAAATATCAACACACACGCGAAAGGAAATTGCAGCTCTCTAGAGAATCTCCTTTCAAAGCTCTGTCTGCTGTAATTTCTGAAGGTGTTACTGCTAAGGCAAGGCACCCCATGGATTTTCATTCGAGCCATTTATCTCTCTCTCTCTCTCTCTCCCCATCTCTCGTTCTCTCGGATGCTAGAGGACTCTTTGTAGAGATTCATAGGCAGCTTCTCTGAATCATATCAGCGGAGATAAATACTAGCAGCTGCATATTGCTGAAGAGAGCTGTATTTCCAGAGAATGGGGCCGGCCGCTCCTATCTTTTTTCCCCTGCTGTCTGTGATGGATCCTTATTAAACAGAAGCTAGAGAGTGAAATTTAATGAGGAATATTCATTGCTTTTTTGACCGTCTGAAGTTTAGCCTTGGATTTGGTTGAACCGTGGATGTGGTTTGTTTTGCTTAGCGGAACGGACACCTGGAGGCGTTCGCGGACTACCACTTCTTGGCACCGTCAGGCGCGACGGTGGTGGATGCCCAGCCATTCACTCCTCAGGAGGGCCCTCTCCTCTTCTCTCAGTCCCTGGCTGGGGCTAGGGTCCTGGGGCAGGGGCAGGGTCTACATGGGCCGGGGCTGTTTTCTGAGCTCCAGCAAAACCCAATGGAGTCGCTGGCGCTGTCTGCGACAGGCAGCTCAGACACGGAGTCCGACAAGTTAGTGCACATGCAGGTCGACCTGAGCTTGTCTGATCTCGGGTCTGGATTGGTTCCGAACTCCTATCTCACAGACAGTAATGAGTTTGGAAAGGTAATGCGTGATGTGACTCTGAAAGCTACAATCAATCCAACTTCCTTGTCTTTTCCTCTCCTGGTACTCTTTAGGCAGTGACCCTACTCAATGACATGGAGAAGAGATTGATTCATAATGCATGATCTATCTATTGCATGCATGATAGAAAGGACAAATGCCTTACAAAACAAACAACAACAAAAAAATACAAAAATCATGGATGATAACAGCATGCAACAGTGTGTATTTGCATATGTGTGTGAGTGTATGTGTGTGCGCACGCGCGTGTGTGTGTCCTTTTCACCTTCTCTAGTGTTTGAGAAAGAAAGTTGTTTCGTCTGATTGTAGTCAGCCCATAGTTCTTCTGTTTTCTTCCTCTCCCTCTCATGTTAACCTACGACGACCCTAGAGGTTCTCGTAAGAAGGCTTTTGAAAGTCAAGTGGCTCTCCTCCATAAAATCCATCTGTTTCAGGACGTGGGGCCACTCCTAGAGGAAGCAGAGCCTCTGCCAGCCACCATTGGGAGCAACTTTGAGAGGACAATCACTGTTGTCAAGGGCAACTCTAGTCTCGGTACGCTGCTGCTTTTTACTGCTGTGTGTGTGTGTGCGTGTGTGTGTGTGCGCGTGTGTGCGTGCGCGCCCAGAATGAAGTGATTCCCAACACTGAGGAACTACTTCACTCGATGGAACACTTAAATGGTTACTTTACTTCAAGATTTAATTCTTTTTTTTATTAAACACGTACAGGATCTACCTATTTCATTTCAGGCTTGTTGTAGCACTGTCTAACTATTACCTATATTTGCTGTATCCAGGAGCTGTTTTTTGTGATTGAATGCTTTTGTCATAAAAAACTCAACCATACATTTTACTAAGTATTCAGTATTGGGGTTTTGGATTTATAAAACTGCCAACAACATTCAACAATTACATTGAATTAAAAATTATACAACTCCATTGCATCCGAGCATTTGTATAGGTGGATATTTCTGATCAATGCTCTTTGTTCTTTTTGGATGGTCGTGATAATTTGCCTACAGAAGGTGAAAGTAAACCAGTCCAGGAAAATGTATAAATGATATATCCAATATCAGTAGGAATTATCAGTTTTCAATAATATTGCCTAGCAACCTTTCTGAAATGATGCTTTGTTTGATGAAATATGCTATTATTAGCTTACTGGCTGCTACCTGGTTGGTTGACAGTTTAGGATTGCAGTATTTTGTTAAAATTATGTAGACTTTATGACTACTTTAAACTTACACCTTTAATTATATTTATTTTGTGCATTATGTGTTGCTTTGGACAAAAGCAACTGGCGTAGCCCTAAAGCCCCCTCTTAACAAACATAAACTTGTGTCTGCTTTACCCCAGGCATGACGGTGAGTGCGGTGAAGGACGGCCTGGGGATGCTCGTGCGCAGCATCATCCACGGCGGCTCCATCAGCCGCGACGGGCGTCTGGGCGTGGGCGACCTCATCCTGGCCATCAACGGCGAGCCCACGGCTAACCTGACCAATGCCCAGGCGCGCGCCATGCTGCGTCGCCACTCCCTCATTGGGCCTGACATGGGGTAAGCGGGCGCGTCTCTCGCGTGTCTTTTTACCCACGCATGCCGACGTGCATGGGCGAGGCACTGGGGGAAATGAGGGATGCTGGGAAGGAAATGGATTGGGGCCTTGCATGCTATGTGCCAATCTATTGATCAACGCCACAGTTGGCTTGTTTAATTTGTTTGTAAAGATCAGATGCACTTTGTGGAACCTGTGTGATCTATGTCTGTTTTTCGAAATTAAACTTCTCTGCATTATGTTGTCATTTACAGTAGATCGCATCTCTGCCTTGTGGATCACTTAAAACACAACTTTTGCCATCCGTGGTGTAACTAATGTTCATGTTGTATGCATCAATGTAGGGGAAAGGATTTTGAACACTTACCCATAGTTGGTTCAGAGCCATCCTTATTTAGACCACCACGCACATGCATGAACTTAACATCACCTTCATCGGTGTCTGTATCTGTAGAGGAGAATAGAGGAGGTGTTGTCATATGACACGACTAAGTGGGGATGGAACCTGACGGTGGCAAGATCCATCTCGAAATTAATATGTACTTAAGACGTGCTAAGCATGTCAATGTCCAAAGCTGAGTCCACCATAATAATCTCGCAGAGTTTCTCATCTTAATTCACCCACTGGTCTCAGGTGCGGCTGTTTGTATATATGGGGCAGCAGCAGTTTCGTTCCATTACTTTGTAAACATGTGCAGCGCTAGCATGTGTTAGTGTGGGGAACGCGCTCCCTCCCTAAAGTGCTCTTCACGTTCTAGATCTTCAGTCGCCGCCGAGGAAGAGTCATGCCCCTTTTACGTGTGAGTACTGCTAACTCCCACACTGCTGGTGTGTGTCGCTTGCATCTTGCTACCATGGTGATTCGCTTCGGACTTGATTCTTCATTCCTCCTCTCTCTCTGTCTTTGTCGTATCTGAGTCCACTTACAAACTCGGTGTCCATCTAGTCATTACTGACCAGCTGCTTTGAGTTTTATCCAGATTAGTTAGAACCCAGTCCCATCCAATTCCCCAGTTCCACTGAAATAGTGTACATTGTAGACATTATACTTGGTGTTTAGAAAAAAATTATGCACAGTGACTTGCAGAGAAATGTAACAATCAGCTATCAAACTGCATTCTAAACATACCTTATTCAACCTTATCCTAAGATGTTCTAAGTGAAACGTCTTGTGTACCCATAGACTCAAGATGAAAGATAATGTGACAAATTTTCACAAAAATAGCATAACTAATTTCCTTACATTCATATTATAAAAAACACCCATTGTTCTTCCTATATTGCAGAATGGGTTCAAATGTAGTAATATGTTATAATAATCAGTGGCATTTACTGGACAGCCGGAGGGAGATTGCATAAACAACAGCCATTTGGAAGGTTCCATTTGAGGTTCGTTCCTGTCGGTTTAGCTCATCTGGATAATTCTCAGCTCCATTTGGAAAGCCGAACTACTAATCATGGTCTCATTTGGTTTCTCTTCTCGCCACTAACACTGTCACTCTCTCTCTCTAAAGTTCTCCCAGAAAATGGTCACATGGCTGTTTTGGAATGCCATCCTGGCATTTTTCATATGCCTGTTTTTTTTTTTTTTTTTTTCCTTTATGTTGTTGTTATTGTTAATATTTTCCCCATCCACCTTTTTTGTGTTTGTGTGTGTGTGTGTGTGTGTGTGTGTGTGTGTTTGTGCGTTCGTGTGTGTGTCTGTGTGTGTGTGTGTGTGTGTGTGTGACACATTCTGGCACGTGTTACAAACACACCTGTTCTCTCTGTGGTCCAA
>PYXC01000721.1:12500-112500 GCA_015244755.2 Tenualosa ilisha | reverse complement strand
GTGTCCACACCCCGTTTCTCCTTTAGCAGTCCCTGTGACACCCCCCCCCCCCCCCACCCCCCCTGGCTCATGAATAGTTGAACAGATGCCTAGGGCACAGCTTTATTTGAATGAGCGTCTATTTTCTCATGGAGGTAGGCAAGCGGAAAGAGATGACGCTTCGGGGGAGGGAGGGGGTGGGGGAGGGGGGTTTGGGAGAGGAGCTTGGCTGTCATTATAAAGAACAACTTCCTTTAGGACTACAATTAAAACTTAAAGAGCTTCCAGCAGTGATGATTAAGTTGTCTAAAGAGGATTTTTCTTTTTTTTATTATAATTTTTAAAATATTTTTTTTTCTTGTTTGTTCCTTTTTTGTCTGCCAATTCTTTCTCCCCCCGACAAAGTCTGTAATTGAATTTGGGGAGCCCCGAAGTTGTTACGTTTTGCATGCTTTTATGTGTTGTGTGTGTTTGCTAGCGCGCATTGTTTGTCCTTGGGATGGGGCTGGTCGCTGTGACAGAGGTTGCTGGTAATGCTAACGCTCTGTGTGTCCTGTCGCTCTCACCGTAGAAGCCGCTGCTGCCCTTTCTGCAGGTTAGCGCCCCCTGTGGGCCAAATGCTCAAAGCACTAACCTCACCAGCAGCTTTCTGACCCTGCCAAAAAAGGTTAGACTCTGTCCATGTGTCTCTCTGTCTCTCCATGTCTGTGTGGATCCCTTCTTGCTTTGTGTTTGTGTGAAGTTGTGTGTGTGTTTGTGTGTGTGTGTCTGTCTGTCTGTGTGTCTGTCTAAGTTTATATGTTGATAGGATCTCTTCTGTGTGTGTGTGTGTGTGTGTGTGTGTGTTGTGTGTTTGTGTTTGTGTTTAGCCTATTAAATGTCTTTTCACCGCATGCTATATTTATGTGTGCATATATATGTCCATGCTTATAGAATGCTTACATGTGCTTTAATGCTTTTGCCGAGCATGTATGACTGCAGGCTACATACAGTTTATGTGTGTATGTGTTTGTGTTTATGTGTGTGCACCTTCTGCTTCGATGTGCCTGAGTTCACTCCGTCTCTAACAGAGACTCATCTCCAGACTTGACAATACCAGTCTGAAGAAACACCATGCAGAGAACAATCCAATTTCTCCCTCCCTCTGGCACCAATCAATTGTCTTCCAAACAGCCATGCACCACACACACACACACACACACACGCACACACATTCACACTGGCACACGCACACACATTCACACTGACACACGCGCGCACGCACGCACACACACTTTCACAGACTCTCTGCATCATCAAATTCTTACAACTAGTCCCTGGCAGATGTTGCGTCTATGAAAGGCAATTTGGCGGCGTGGGCCAGATGTTTGCATGCAGATGGTTGTTGAGGCGATCTTTATTTGAATGCCACTAAATCAGGGGGAATGTGCAGCCACCTGAGGTTCCTACTGGAAACAAGGTGTGCCATTGTAAACCAAGGTGTTCATTATGTGCCTCTCCCTTTAGGCAACCATTACACACACTCGCTCGCTCTCACTCACTCACACACTTACTCTCACCACACTCACACACACGCACTCCCTTAAGTGTCTTGATGTGCTCTACAGAGGATAGAGTCCATAGTTTCCTTGGTCTTTGAACAGGAGTGCAGTGTAGTTTTATTCATGTTACCTTGCTCTCAACCGTCATTTTGTCCTCATCTCCCCACCGCTTCAAAAACGCTACCCAACAGTCAGCTGACCCTGTAGAGGAGAGATCACCCCCCACCACCCGAGCGGACAATGATAAGGTCAGTGTTGAACAACTGGGGCGGTCAGTTTGGTGCATGATATCACAAACAAACTCCAAACGCCTGTAAAATGTCTAATTCATGTCAATTTACAGTGTGGTGCCTTGTTAGGTTGAAGTAGACATTGTTAAGTGTTGGTATGTGATAGAGTAAATGTGTTTGTGATTACACATTTAAGGATAATGTAGTTAAATGTGTGGATAGTCTCGTTTTCTCTTTGTCTCTCTCTACATTTCTCATTGTGTAGGTGTGTGTGTGTGTGTGTGTGGTGTGTGTGTGTGTGTGTGTGTGTGTGTGTGTGTCTGTGTGGTGTGTGTGTGTGTGTGTGTGTGTGTGTGCGCACAGTGGTTAACCCCATCTTGTGGGCTGTCTGTGTCTCTGTTCTGTGTAGGAGGCTGAGAGTCAGAGTAGACTTTTCCTCCGCCTCTCCTCCCCGACTAACCCTTTCACCCCTACACCGTTTAAGGTTTGTGGGCTCGTGTTGGAGTGTGTACACCCCCACCCCCCCTCCACCCTCCCTTCCCTTTCTCCATGTATGACTCTGAGGAGATGGTTATGGTTTGGGGAGAGGGTAATATCCTCCCCCTGCCTGCTCATCCCTTTTTTTCAATGCTCATACATGTCTTCTCTTCACCCCTAACCATTTCTCCATGTATGACCAAGAGGGCAGGGTTTGGGTCAGGGGTCATCGTCCCCTCTCCCAACCCATCCTGTGAAGTCCAAACAAGTAGTCTCTCCACCCTTAACCTTTTCTCCATGTATCATTGGCGAGGGTGTGGGCAAGTGCAGCATCACTTCATTCAACCCAGTGCAGAATTAGTCACAGTTCTAGAATGGACCTTCCTATTCCATAACATGGAATGAACAGGGAGCTACAATGGAGGTATTAGTGCAGTGAGAGTGTTTTTTTTGAGTTTGTGATTGATTGATTGATTGTTTGATGGATTCAAAGAATGATGTATTGTAGATGGTGCAAGTTTGCTCTTACCGCTCTCAATTAAACAGAAAATAAGTCTTATAAGTATGAATTAAGTCAGTTAGCATCTTGGAAGTCTGGAATCTAGTGAGCATCTACTGCACCAGAGTAAATTGCCATTCTACTGACTTTAATTCTGTGCTGGTCACTAGGCTGCCCGCACCTGACCCTGTGTATACATGCGGCCCCCCTTCCTTCCCCCTCTCCTCCTCTCCTCTCCTCCTCTGAGCGTGTGGGAGTGAGAGACCCAGGCTCTGATAGCCATATAGGGAGGCTTAGCTGGGCCTCTGCTGCCTGGTGCTGATGCTTTGAGCTGCTTTAAGGAGTCAGGCAGTGGGCAGCTTTCATAGGCTTTGCTGGAGCTAAATGAGTTTGTTTCACCTGATTCAGTGCTGATAGAATCATGCTGCTAAAATCACACACAGTTGTTGTTTGGTTTCTGTTGCCAAAAGGCGCAGGAGGTAAGTTCCTTGGTGTTTCCTCTTTTGCGTTGTTTTTTTTGTTGTTGTATGTTTATTTGTTTTTTGTCATCTGCATTGATTCCAAACTAGGCTTTTTCATTGCTTAAATGCTTGTGAAAATATAGAGATTTTGATCTGTTCTGTTGCCGTGGTGTGTCTGTCTTGGTCCCGACATCATCATGGTTGTCTGAGCCAAAGCTAAGAATGTCAAGCAGAAACTCCACACACACACTCCCAAGTACTGTTACTATGTGTGGAGTTTTTGGGCCTTTGAAAGATGTGCTGGAATGAAGATCTGAGGCCTCTGGGGTCCAGTGAGAATTTCATTTATCAAGCACAAACAGCCCAGTATCTGGATCAAAGCAGAGCACATCACAACAGAGGCTTTGACTTTTAGTGACCTCTGTGCTCTGAAGCTGGTTAAATTGGTCTCATTCTGGTATTAGCAGTACAGGCACAAATAGACCTACAACAAAAAAAATCCCTATTCTAAAACTACAAGAAACACAACAAATATGGTGGACGTGACCAGATTCAAGATGATCAATGGCCACTATTTCAACTTTGCTTCCATTACAAACCATTACAGTACATCTTTTTTTATACACCTGTTACCTCTGCCCGTGTCCAACGCTGGTTCTCTGACCTCCTCTTAACTCCTCCTGTAGCCCCAGAACCGGGAGAAGAGTTCACCTACGGCCCTTCTGCTGCCCCTGCCCGTGGTTCCCCACGTCGGGGAGACGGACACGGACACCTTGACCGAGATCCCCGAGCGGCTGGACTCGGAGGAGGACGAGTTTGGCTACAGCTGGAGTAAGTGCACGGCTGGGGACAATGTGAAAGGCATGAGGCGTGAGGGGGTTGACTTAATGGGAATGATGAGGCTTCATAAGTGGAGTTGTCCTCCAATTACTTTTTAAATAACGTGAGCAGTGAGGAGCCCACAGATTTCAGCTCTGGTGTGTGTTTGTCCTACACACACATTCTCACACACACACATACGCACACACACACATACACACACACAGATATCACTGTGTGTTTGGTTGTGATCTAACTGTCTTTTTAACAGGGCATTATATTGAGACTCAGCCATATGTTTGTGTTCATAATTAGTCATCATCTGCTCCCTGTCCCTCATATATTGTAGTAGCATCTAATGGCCACTAGAGGGAGTGGATGGAATGACCATCACAGATCTACAGTGCCCCCTTTTGGAGAATCAGCTCACTGCGGCTCCAATATTTCTCCTTTTTCTCTCTCTTTGTCTCTGGGTGTCATCATCTCACTTGAGAGAGCATGTCACACTGGGATGCACCTTCTGATGTTGTGTGTGTAACACCAAATAGTAAAAGTCTTTAAAAATCTTTCAAATATGACATAAACATGGAGTGTGAGAGTGTGAACATGTGATTCTCTTCTGTGCTCTGCTCTGTCCATCTCTCAATAATGCTCCTCTATCAAGATGTTTCATACAGTTCACTTTCAATCATGTCTCTTTTGTGTTTTGAACTCTGTTGTTTTTTTTCCTGCCTTACTCCATCATTCACTATACTGCCCTCCCTCTCCCCCTATACTGACCTTCCCTCTCTATCATTCTTTTTTTCCTCTGCCCCTTTTCTCTCTCTCTCTATCTCTCTCTCTCTCTCTCTCGCTCTCTCTGTTTCTCTCTTCCTCTCCATCCCTTCACTCCCTATCTTTTTTATCTCCATCTTCTCCCATCTCCCTCTCTCCTCTCCTCTCCTCTCCTCTCCTCTCCTCATCTCCTCATCTCCTCCCCTCCCTCCGTCCTCCAGAGAAGGTGAGCGGGCGCTATGGCAGCCTCCCCGGCGTGCTGCACATGATCGAGCTGGAGAAGGGCCGCATGGGTCTGGGCCTGAGCCTGGCGGGGAACCGCGACCGCTCCCGCATGAGCGTCTTCGTGGTGGGCATTGACCCTGGCGGCGCGGCCGGCCGAGATGGGCGTCTACTGGTGGGCGATGAACTGCTGGAGGTGAGAGGGGACGGCGGGGGGTGGGCCCAGAGACATGCCGTGCACTTTTTGTTTGTTTTTGTTTTTGAGACTTCAATAGCAGTTAGCACACACCTTTGCCAGGGGCTGTTTTACAGACACTTCCTAGTTTGAAAATCTTCCTATCTTAACTGTCTGTTAACCATGGTAACGGTGGTTTTCAGGATCTTATTTAGGAAATAAAAAACATTACAGAACAACCGTCAATTTCCAGAAGTAAATTTTTCTATCCTAACTGAAGTTAAGAAAAGTGTATTACAGAAGCATCCTAACCCCCAAAAATCTAAATAAACACTCCTAACTTTAGAACAGCTGTGAGGCTGTCCTAACTTACAATCCCCACAACATAACATTATAGATCTTTGGCTATGTGCACTCTAACTTGATGGTAGAAGACAGTCATGTTCATATTTCTCTGTGAGCTCACCTTATATTAAAGTTAGTTCCTTCTTCTTTCCTCTCCCTTGCTTTAAATTCCAGAGTTAGCAATCTCATCGTTTCTTTCCCAAAAACATCTGCACAGAAAAAATGCTTATGGTTGTTTTATTTCCATTTTACCACGATTCAGCAGAAAAACACTGGAGATAAATTTATGAGATGGAAAAAAAACAATGATTCTGCAGCTCCAGAATTATTGGTTATCTGTATGAAGAAATGCATGGTCCCGGTAAAAGGTTGCGTTGGTTGCTAAGTAACAGGGATAAAAGTTGAAATCCAATGCTAGATGTCACATTTAGAATTTCCTAAATAAGATAAGACTAAATTTAGTTAGGATTTGCTTCTGTAATACCAAAAAAAATACTATCCATTATTCATCCGATCTTAACTTTAGAGTTAAACCTGTCTTAATGTTAGAGTATGCTTTAACATTAGAGTTAAGCCTATCTTAACTTTAGAGTATGCTTTAACATTAGAGTTAAGATAGGCAGTGTCTGTAATAAGCCCTAGGTCTAGATCAGGTGCATTTAAGGGTGTTATATGTGAATATAGTGTGACTTGATACAAGGCCCAACTTGAGTGCGCTAAAGCTATTTAAAAAAAAGTAGGAATAATACAAATTGAAAATATAGGATAAATGTAAAGGTAAGTGTTTCAGTGAGTGTTTGATGAGATAACATTAAGAGAGGACAACCAATGTTCTATTCTCGTAATTGCAGACTTGAGAATGTGAAGTATTATCATTACTGTAATTATCACACTGTCAAAGAATGTGAATCAGAATGCTGCAGTTTGTGCTTAAGGTCTTGCTCCAGGACTGTTGTCGGGCATTAGCTAATATTCTGTTGTCACGCTCCTCTCTAGATAAATGGACAGATCCTGTACGGTCGCAGCCATCAGAACGCCTCTTCCATCATTAAAAGTGCCCCCTCCAAGGTCAAGATCGTCTTCATCAGGTACACGCACACACACACACACCCACACAGAGAGACAGAGAGAGAGACACACACACAAACCCGACCGGTACAATCATCAAACCCCCTGAAAATTCAGAAGTCAACCAGTGATTGAGTACATCAGAAATCATTGTAAAAAAAAGACATCATGAAGCACTTTGACAGATCCTTTCATAATGCCATTTCAAGCACCATTCTGCATGTAACTTCATCATCCAGCAGGGGGCAGTGTATACATGTATAATGGTTTAACATGTTTGTGACGCTGCTGGGATTCTGTTAGTCCTTTTTGTCCTTGATAACCAGGGATCAGTATAAAAGCTCAGTTGGTTCTTATCTGTGAAACATGAGCCAACCGGGACACTAATGAAAACTTGGAAAGGAGGGATTATCAACACACACACACAACTTCAATAGATTTGGCAGCACACACTGTACTGGAATGGAACACCAATTAGTGTGTTTTGACATAAAGATTCCTGTTCATCCACACACACACACACACACACACACACACACACACATGCACTCTTAGAGCAAGAAACACTGAGATCACACACACACAGACACATAACAACATGAGACACACACAAGCCACAAAAATGTTCTTTGGCTTACATACACATAGACAATGACACAACCCACACACACACACACACACACACACACAGAGATTGAGTTCCAAGTGTAGATTCCTTTAGAGTAGTTCCCATCCCTGCCCTTCCATGCTCTGTCCAGTGTATGTGACAGACAGTGTCTGATCTGGCCTACATATGCACACGACTAATGAGGCCCCTAGCGGCAACACACGGACTGGCCTCAGTGCATATTGCGTGTGTGTGTGTGTGTGTGTGTCTGTCTGTGTGTGTGTGCATGTGAGTAGGTGGTGTATGCACGATTCTGTGTGTATGTTTGTGTGTATCAGCAAGAATGTATGAGTACCTGTATGTGTGTGTGAGTGATGTTTGTTTGTGTGTGTGTGTGTGTGTGTGTGTTTGAGTGTGCGTATGGGGTAAATGTCTGAAGCGCTGTCCTGGCATGCGTGTTGAGAGGGGAGGGTGATTGACATTGCTGTGTCTGTCTTGCCTGGCAGGAACACAGAGGCGCTAAGCCAGATGGCTGTGGGGCCTGTCAAGGAGTTTGGAGAACCTCTGGAGCCCGGCACTGAGGTAGAGCAGCACCCCCCCCCACCCCCACACACACGCACACACACACGCACACACACACCTGCTGTCCGCCCGCTTCACTCACACTCCCTACGCTCTTGCTCTTTTCTGCCTCTATCTCTTTCTCTCTCTCCCTGATGTGCTTCCTCTGTCTCCCAGTGGAGTTCTCGTTTGGCTCTTTCCTCCCTTGCTCTTTTCTTTCTCCTTTAGATTTGGCACAGTTCCTCTTTTTATGTGTTTCTCTTTTTTTCTTTCATTCTACCCTTTCCAACTCTTTTTTTGGTGTCTGTCCCGGTCACTCTCTATATCTCCTTTCCTTCCCCTTTGTACTCTTTCTTTTCCCTGCTCTCTCTCTATCTCTCTCTCTCTTTCTCTCTCTCTCTCTTTTCTTTATTCTCCCTTTCTCACAGCAGGCCACTCTAGAGCCTTGGTGCTCACTGGTGGACTGTACAGCCAATTAGTTGAAGAGCGGCTTGCTCATCTCCATTCATCTTTCTCCCTTTTTCTCTATGTCGCTCTCTCGCTCTTTCCCCCAGCTCTCTGTCCATCCATCCTGCTCTCCTACCCATCCTTCAGGTCGTCTTTTCTTTTGTCAGTCATCTTTCTCTTACTTGAAGCATGGCTGCCAGTCTCCATATGGTAGTCTGTGTGTGTGTGTGTGTGTGTGTGTGTGTGTGAGAGAGAGAGAGAGACTAAGAGAGGGAGTGAAAGAGTCTGTCTGTGTCTGTGTCTGTTTCAATGCTTGTGTGTGTGTGTGCGCGTGGTGGGCTATGATGCTCGTACACTGGAAGACTCAGATTGTGGTTGACTCTGGCGTGAATATGGCCCAGACGTGGCCCAAATCCTGCTCTGAGTCAGCATCCAGCTGTGCCAGGCCAGGCAGTCTCGCTCCCTGGAAAAAGAAAGCAGCTCGGCATTAGAGTTCCAGTCACGCTTCTGTCCACAGTGTTATGCTACTTCTTTTTGTCCTTCCATCTTTATGTTCTCTCCATTTTTCCCCTTTCATTCATCTCGTCAACCTCCATTTCCTCCCTCTTCTTCTCTTTATTCTGTCGCTTTTTTTTTGGCATGTGAAACCTAGTAATGAGAGTGTGAAGGAATAATGGAAGATTTGATTTGTGCACATTTCCCCTACAGGGGATTAGACGAAGGAATGCAAAAGGAATTAATATTGACGTACAGTAGATTGGTCGTGTCGTGTCGCATCGCATCAATTCTTGTAAGGCAGTGAGCGTCTCATCACTTTGTTCCCCCCCCCCCCACCCCTACCCACCCACCACCCCCACGCCCAGGATTCAGGATCCCCCGCTACTGCCACCCCTCCAGCGACAGATGCCGACATGTTCAGATATGTACAGCACATCGTCCTGCCAAAGGTAAGAGTCTACTTCTTTATTCTCTCTCTCTCTCTCCTCTCTCTCTCTCTCATTCTCTCTCTCTTTCTCTCATTCTCTCATTCCTTCATTTTCATCCTCTCCCTCTTTTCCTCACTGTCTCAGGACATACTGTGCAGGACAAATTTGAAGGGTAAAAAAGAACACTGTAGCAAGGCCTATCATTAATAGGCCAGAGGGGAAAAGAAAGACAGATTGAAAGAAGAAAGATAGAGAGGAAGGAAGGAAGGAAGGAAGGAGGGAGGGAAGGAAAGAAGGAGAGGTGGTAAAACGAGCAGTGCACGCATGCGAATTCCACTTTAATGGCCTGATGAAAAGACGAAACACACCTGGAGACGAGCCGTTCGTCCGACCGTCCCTCACGAGCCCGTCCTGAGCATGCCCAGTGCACGTGGGGCGCTTATGTAACGCATATTTATGGCATGAGCGAGAGACATCTGTTGTGCTGCGTGGTCCACGCGCTTTAGATTGGTGCGTGCGCTGCTCCTCGACTGATAAAAGACACACACCAGGCTCTTTATCCCCTGGACGTTTTTCTCTTTTTTTTTTTTTTTTTTCTTTCACCTTTCATTTTTCTCTCTTGATAACGTTCACTCAGAAGGTGCTTTCACAAGGCGCTTGTCTGTTGTCAGGATTTGTTCAATACATCAATCCTTTGCGAGAACAAAGTCTTCTATGTGCTTTACCGTGTTTTTCACAGTTCTGTAAGTGTTGTATTAAACCTGCAGACACTCACTCACTCTGATGAAGAGGCACAGGGTTCTTCAGCGGCGTAGCTGATGGCTTTACCATAACATAGACACATGGTGCCGAGGGACACCTCGGGCCTTAAGAATGAGCTCTTGTGCAGGCTGAAGCAGATTCCAGACCCAGACTTAAATAGGCTGCCTGTGTGCTAGCGGGTTGTTTTAATTTACTGGCTCAGTGCAGGGCGCATACTGTGTTTAATAACACACACACACACACACAAACACACTCCTGTACTCACTCTCTCACACACACACACAGTCCTGTGCTTACACACACACACACACACACACACACTCAAAAGCCCCCAGCTGCACACAGTAGTTTGCTTTGGCTATCTTGTGTGGAGGCAAACACACACAGTGTGCCACACCCAGACCTCCCGTGCCGACCATAAACTCCCTGTGAACCTGAGTGCACCCACACCCACCCGTTGTTTATACTCGTCTATCTGCACAGACGCAACAAATAACGCAAGCCTCATCTCTGGCTCTCTCACTCTCTGGCTCTGATACATTGGCATGTGCGCATGCACGCACGTGGACACGCGTTTGTTTGTGTGTTCGCTCGTGTCTATCACATGTGATGAGGACCACCTTGTTTGTTCGTTCGTTCGTCCGTCACATGTGATGAGGACCACAGAGACACTGTATGAAAGCGGTGTAGCTTTTTCGCATGCTGTTTATACGTTGTGCAGGCTTCACATGCATAGAGGAGTATGGGGATGATGATGTACACACACACACACATACACACACACACAAACTGTGAACAGACGGGCGCATCTCTCGCAGTCACTTCAGTTCCCATTTCCTCTCCAACACACACTCATCTTCTCATCCCATGCTCTCTCTCTCTTTCTTTCTCTCTCTCTCTTTATCTCTTTCTCCCTCTCTTTCTCCCTCTCTCTCTCAGGATGAAGGTGGAGTGGGCCTGTCCTTCAGTAAGGAAGAAGACACTATGGGTGGAGTGCTGATTCTCAACATACCCGAGTCTGGGCCTGCTGCAAAGGTACAGAAACACACATACACACACACACACACACACACACACCTATCTATTCACACGCACCTATACAAAAACGACAGACACAGGCATAGCTTACCTCTCAGGTGATGCTCAGGTGTGGATTACAGGTGTGTGTGTGTGTGTGTGTCAGCAGTCTGAATGATACCCGAGTGGTGTGATTTACACCTGCAGCAGCCACACATAGAGAAGAGTGCAATAGGTCAGGGTCAGCTGACCATACACCCATGCATTATCCATGTGGAGCTGTGAGAGGGCTGAAATGCAGCCCCAGGGGCTCGGACAGCCTTGAGAGAACACAATAGGCAGCTGACATCAACTACACCCGAGGAGCAGACGGAGCGCAGATCATTCATGACTGGATTTAATTGATGAGCGGAGTGCAGCACAACTGATAATACTGTTCCCCCTCATGAAATTTCAGTCTTGTGATTTCACCATCCAAAGGTCTGAAGCATATTTGAATTTGCCCTGTGTGTTGTGTGTGTGTATGCTTCCTGACATGCAGGTTCTTAGTCAGGAAGCACTTATCTCTCTCTTCTCCAATATTGAATGACAGCCCATGGACACAGAGCCCTAATGTGCAAACAATGACTTTACTGATGCAGATGGAAAGTGTGTGAGCTACATGCCAGTGAACACATGGAGGCAGACACGGCTTGGCACGCGGCATAGATTAATTGTCAACAGTGGGAATGCCATCAGGTGTCATATTGAGACAGTGCTACGATAAGCGTTGATGAAAGCAATGTTTCGTTTCTGCTAGTGTAGGAACCTTTCATGACAATAGCTTAAAGCGCGTGTGTTTGAAGGCTGTTTTAAAAAGTAGGCGTTTGAGGTGGCTCAACCATGTAAACGAGAGGCTCAAAGGGATAAAAACAATATCTGTTTATAAAAAAATCTAGATACGTGTAAACAGGGCCTTAATGGTCAGACGTTTGTAACAGACCCCAGACCAGCATTAACGTCACTGTAAGCTGACACTCACAGACACATACACCAAATGACAGATACTGTAATGCAATATAAATGTGTCCAAGCCCACAGGACACCTTTATAATAAGACGCTTAGATAGCTAAATGGCAAACAGTGTAATAGTCTCTTCCAGCCTGTGCTATGAGACCGCTACAGATGATCCAGAATCAAAGTCAAAGTCAGCTTTATTGTCAAAAGCCATATGTACAGGTTGCACACATAGGATTTAAAATTACAGCGCTCCCCAGGCCCACAGTGAACATTAAACATCCTATAAACAAATATCAATATAATGACAATAAATATAGTGACAAAGCTTAACAATATACACATAGCAAGGACAATATACACATAGCAAAAAGTACAAATAGGTTTGTATATGATACAAACTGGCTACCCTTAGCTGCTCGCATCAAATTTAAAGCACTAATGTTGGCCAACAGGGTGATTGATGGTTCTACTCCCATCTACCTGAATACTCTCTTAAAGCTCTATGTAACCCGCCGGCCACTTTGCTCCTCTGAGGAACGTTATCTAGCACGGCCAACCCTTCATGCAGACTGTCCAGACTCTTCTCATGTGTTGTTCCATGCTGGTGGAATGACCTTCCAAGTGCTGCCAGATCAACAGATCTGCCAGATCAACAGATACCCTATCCACCTTCAAGAAACTCTTGAAGACCCAGCTCTTCCAAGAATATCTCCTGGCTTGAATTTCTGAATACCAGGAATGCACGTTATCTCTTACGCTTAATCTTAATCCGTACTGCACTTTTACACTATTGCACTTTCATGCTTCACTTGCATACTGGAAATTTCATGTTAGCAATATACACTCCTTGTTAGTTTTTCATTGTGCTGTAGCTATTGTGCTAACTGCATAAATGTAAATGTAATAGAACTGTCTTTGGGATCAAAGTGTATGTGACTTTTTACGATCTGAAGGAAACTAATGGGAAGTTTGGTTTTGTAGGAGGGATCCATAAGGGTAGGGGACAGACTCATTGCCATTGATGATGAGGTGGTGGCAGGATACTCTGTGGACAAGGTGAGACATACATGTGTATCTAGTTATGTTGATCTAATCTAATCTAACGAGGAAGTAAATCCGGGAAATATGATCTACAATGTATCAAACATACAGTAATTCTATTATACTGTAATATAATTTATATTGCATTCAACATGCAGTAATTCCATTTTATATATATAAATATGTGTGTGTGTGTATGTATGTAAGTAGTGCTTTTTTTAAAATGCCTCTATTAAAGTTTAGCATTTAGAGTACTCAGAGCCTAATGAAAGCCACAGTAGTTGTCCAAAGCGTGCCACATGATGGAACACAACCATGTGTAACCATGTCATAATTCCACTTTAAAGCGCTTAGTTACTACAAGGTCATGTGTAAAGCGTGTAAGGTCAGGTATAAAGTGTTGGTAATGGACTAGAAGTGCTCTGCTTAAGCTCAACCCGAGGCAATGTTCAGCGTGTCAGTGTGTGAGCGCTAAGATGGTTTGTTGTCTTTGTTACTAGGTGATGTCGTTGCTTAGGAAAGCCAAGGGCCCGGTTAAGCTAACGATAGCCTCCCAAGAACCTGCCCCTCTTTCCACTCCCACCACCACCACCACCACCAATGAGAGCAGAGCATCTGACAGCAACCTCAGTGCCCTGCCATCTGTTTCTCTGCCAACCTTTGGTCTACCTGAGCCAGAGCCAATCAGGAGTAAGTACAGAACTACAGGTGATATGTAACATGCAATAATCTCAGCCAATCAGAATAGGGAACCATCCACCTGTCCACGCACACAACAAAACTGTCAATAGAAAGTTCCATGGTTAGTGTAGATGATAGAGCAGCTGCATCTGGAACTGGAGAAACAGCCCTAGCAGTCTGGGGATTATAGTAATTAAGTAAGTAAGTGGAGTTATTAGTTGTCGTCATTTGAGGAGTGTTCCTTTGGTTCAAAGGTTAAGGATATCCTCAATTAATTGTGTGTTTATAGCCGAGTTCAGCATTGTTATCATCTATCTCATTACTATTCATTGCAACTGTATGAAATTAACTTAGGGAAATTAACCCTCTTAATGAGATCTAATAAAGAATCTTTGATTCTGGAGTCAGGAACAGGTCCCTGTCTCGAGTCTTCTACAAAAAATTGTCTGAGTTGCTTAAAAACAATAGACTTTCGAGACTACAACAACAAATTGTTTGGATTGCTGAGGGTGTCTGGTGTGAGTGACCACAGCCTGGTTGTCATGGTGGTGATGATAATGATGATGACGACGTGTCCTCCAGGTTCTAGCAGGTCGTCCACTCCGGCCACGCTGGTGTCTGACCCCGTGACCTGTCCCATCATCCCCGGCTGCGAGACCACCATAGAGATCTCCAAGGGACGCACGGGCCTGGGCCTCAGCATCGTCGGGGGCTGTGACACGCTCCTGGTATAGACTTTCTGTTTCTCTCTCAGCACAACCTACTAGAGGTACACATAAAAGATGGATGGTGGTGTAGTCGGTGTGTATTACTATGGAGTTCATTGATCCTTGGGTAGCACTGAGCCTAGTTGTATAAAAAAGCCTATTTCTTCACATCTTGGTGCTTTTCTAGTTCATTTTTTAATGTATTTAATTCTTGATTATCACACCTGGTTTTAAATGTTCTGATATGGTTTAAGTCATGCGGTGAAGTTTAAAAAAATAGATCCAAGTGGACATAGGTCTGCTATGCAGGCCACTACAGTCTGCACTGACCTCTCAATTTACTTCTGTCCCAAGCTGTGTTGTACAAGTAACTAAATGTAGTTTTTTGAACAGCAGTTTTGAACATTAGACAGCCCAGTCTGGTTTTAAATTTTTAGAAAGAGCTTTCAGTGTTGTGATGTGCCTGTCACAGAGTCCCCCTTGTAATTCTGCCATAGTTATGATAGCTCTATCGGCACAGTGGACGTGTCTGTCTGATGAGAAAAAGAATCTGTGAAGCTCTCCGGTCAACCCACCCACTCCCTACACCCCTGGGGCATTACTGTGTGTGTGTGTGTGTGTGTGTGTGTGTGTGTGAGTGTGTGTTCAGTGAGGCCTAAGCCGTGGCCCCATTGTGTGTGTGGCCACAGGAGACAATATCCAGCTCTGGAATGTGCCCTTTGACCCCTAGCCACCCATACACTCCTTCGGTGCAACCTGTTCTGCTTTAATCAGTTTACACCCCTCTGCTACTGCCTTCTTCCTGCTGCCTCTCTACAACTCTCCTCCTTCCCAACTATCTCTCTCTCTTTCTCTCTCTCTCTCTTTTCTTTCTCTTTCCAGAGTTATTTCTTCATCTCTCACGTTTTGCCTTTTTTCTCTCACTCTAGGAGACTGTTTAACTTCACTCTTTCACATCTGTCTCATGTTGTACCTCTCTTTCCTTCACCTCTTGAATTTTTTCACCCAATATAGTTGAACATGGATGAACTCGACCCTACACAACGTTGTTGACTGGAGCGATTTCTTTCTCCTTCTCCCTCAGATTTTCTCCCGCATTCAAATTCATAGTTTCCATATTAGCATGTCAGGTGGGATTTAGTGTCGCCAAAAAGAACAAATAGTGAAATACTGCTGAAACATTAAAATCATCAAGGAGAAAAATGAAAGGATAATCATTAACATGAAAATTCTCTCCCTCTCTCTCTCGCTCTCTCTCCCTCTCCCCAGGGTGCCATCATAATCCACGAGGTCTACGAGGAGGGGGCGGCCTCCAAAGATGGCCGACTGTGGGCTGGAGACCAGATCCTTGAGGTACAGACACAACGCAACACCTCCAGTATCTATTCCATCAGCCCCCTCTGCAGTTTCACACAGTGTACCTTCTGTAGACCCCACCAGTGCAAGACCACCACAGAGGACTTGCTTTGCTTGCCTCTGACTGATGTAGAGCCAGTGAGATTAGCTAACACCAGCAGTCACTTCTTCAGAAATGCTTTACAGTAATTACGGTGTCAGACACACACACACACACACACACACACACACACACACACACACACACACAGAACGGAGGAAGTCCTTTGATATGAAGCACAGTCATTGGGACACGCTCACAAAAACAAGAATGGTATAATTTGCCCCGGGAGACCACAGGGAGAGAGAATGCGAGCCCTTGTGGGACGATCGACTGCTGCCCGGCCTGGCTGCTTGACATTTTACGTTATGGATGCGGAGGTTGTGGAGACGGCGGGCGAGAGGCGTCAGGCTCCCACACGGGAGGCCATAGTGGTGCTTTAGTGACCTTCTGTTGCCCCAGTCAGGCTGTCGGGAGGGGAACAAGGGCTGTTAGTCACGGAGCAACTGCCCCCCCCCCCGCGCCCCTCCCTTCACTTTAGTTTCACCCTCCCTCCTCTCTCTCTTTCTTTCTGTCTTTCTCTCCCTCACTTACTCTTGACGACATAATTGTACCCCTGAACTTTTTGGGGGGGTTGGCAAAAGGCCAAGCCCTCTGTAGCTGCTGCGCTCAAGCGGCCAGAGGCTTTGCTTAGCGCTAGCTGGGGCCGCCTGAAACACATTAGTGCTAAGACGCTAACGCAGCTAGTGATTTTACCAGCCATTTATAACTGCACCACAGGGGAAAAGCGCTAATTGTGCTCGTTGCTGTGCTAATGCTGATGTGGTATTTCCTTTCTATGCGAACGGCAGGGAGATGGAGGATTAAAATAAACTCTGGGAAAAGTAATGGGCTTTTATGCTGTTCATATCCCCCCACTGGCATTAGGCAATCATTAACTGCTTAACATAATATCTTGAGTTTTAGTTTGGGAAAGTGGCTTTTCCCACCTAGCTTGCTTGATGGAATTCGGATCAGTTAGCGCATTTATATAATTGGTGTTTTAGCATAGGCCTTTTTCTCAGGCTGCTTGATTTCCAGTCTTTTTTAGTCCCCTAAAACAAATTGAAGTCTGGACATGTCTTTGTTCTTGTCACAGTTTTTAAGTGTTGTGTAGTGTCAAGAGAATATTATATTTGTAATACATTTATTTTATATCTATTATCTGTTATATAGCTGACATATTGAAAAAGCTAATTGGGGTCCTAATGAAGTCATAAAATCATATTGTCTCTGTATACTGTGCACTGCACATATTTCATATTTTGTGTTATATTGTGTGTGTGTGTGTGTGTGTGTGTGTGTGTGTGTGTATATATATTCATATATACATATATACACACACACGGTGTTGTACCACTACAGATACACCAAGAACTGGAGCCAAATTTCCCCTGTTTGACAGCATTCTTCAACACCAAAACACAACTCTGATTTTATTAGATTCTGAAGTCACCAATCTCTCCTCCTCTCTCTCTTCCTTGCTCATTCCAGGTAAATGGCATCGACCTGCGCATGGCGACGCACGACGAGGCGATAAACGTCCTGCGGCAGACGCCTCAGAGGGTGCGCCTGACCGTCTACCGGGACGAGGGCCAGTACAAGGAGGATGAGCTCTGGGACGCCTTCACCGTGGAGCTGCAGAAGCAGCCAGGACAAGGCCTGGGCCTCAGCATCGTGGGAAGAAGGTACCAGGGGGGTCATGGGCAGAAAGTTCTGGAACAGTGTACATTTACACAGCTGAGTACATTGTGTACTTACTGCTGATGTGGTTTATTGTCAGTTTGCAAAGTTTAGTGGCAAACAGGGAAGTTAAGTTAACTCAAGAATTCCTGGTCAGTTGTGAGGGGTTAAGCTGGACCAGTGACTTCAGAGATAAATGCACAGTTTACACCCATTACCATTACCAGAGATAACTGCACAGTCTACACCCATTACCATTCTGCCATTTGAAACATATCCAATCATGAAGGACCAGACTTTTCTCAGGGTTATTATGTTATATCATTATCTCTGGCTTACTGCCTCTCTCATGGGCCTCAGTATTGCCCAACCTAAACGGAACTGTTCCAAAACTGAGAAAGTGGTGTAACCACTGGTGAAATGAAAATGAAATTTTAAAGTTCAAAAATGAAATCCCAAATGTGTTTAGCCTCTGCAGTGTACAATGAAACTCATTTTGATGATGAGGCCTTGAAAAGAAAAAGAGAGAGAGCGAAAGAGAGAGGGGATGGGAGGTAGAGGGGGGGGTAAGTTGTCCATTCACCTCTGTGAGAGGAGTGCAAACACTTTGGTTGCTAAATCAGGTGAGGTAAGCTGCTGACTCACACTTCTCAGGCTGCCGTCCTACTAGTATGTGTTCAGCAGACTGTGATTAATCAGGTTAATGTGTGAGTCACCAACCTCTTAGACTTCACACACACACACACACACACACACACACACACACACACATATCGGATCACATATTATGAGCTCACACACAAACTCACACACACATAAACAAACACACCTCAGCACTTAGGCATACATTATACATGATCTCACTCAGCACACACACACACTATAGACTTGGACATTCATTACACAAGATTACACAATCACACACGCTCATAGGCACACACATTGGCATGCCACACACACACACACACACACACACACACACACACACACACACAAAGAGACTCCAGCGGACTTTACCTCGGCGCTGTGTTTGCCCTGGCTATGCTGTCGGGCCCAGTGGAATCCTCCAGTGTTTGCTGTGGTGGCCATTTTCCCAGCATGGGCCGGTCACGTTTGGCTCTGCCTCCTGATCTGTCACACTTCCAACCCTCAGTGGCCAAATGAGCATCGGGATAGGCTTGTTTGAAATGCTTGCAGATCTTTTTTGTGTGTGTGTGTGTGTGTGTGTGTGTGTGTGTGTTGTTCCAACCACACTGAGTGAGATTATTGTAATTAGCACATGAGCTAATTAGTAGAATTCCTTGTGTTAAGTGCACAGGTATAACCCAATACATGCTAGGACTTTTGTGGAGCACTTCCACCTCTTACTGAAGCAAAAGCACACAGTGTTGGTTCATTCCGTAGACTATGTGAGGTTTAAATGAGCATTGCAGAGGAAGAGCAGGGCTTTACAGATTATGGAAGTTGTTCAGACCTCTTTGTCTACATATGGGCCCTTGAGCTGGTTGCTGCAATATGCAAACAAAACCTGTTGCATTGATTGCTGCAAGGAGATTGCATTAATTTGCATTGCAGTGTAAATTACATCATTTCTGTCTAATTCAAGTGAGTTAATAAGCTCGGCTTTAACAGCGATTCATTCCTTCGTTATCTGTATAATCAAGTGTCGTGTGTTGGTTTCAGACATGTGTTTAGCTATATGTGCGTGCACATATGTGTATGTTGTGAAGTGTTTTAGGCTACACTTCACCTAGCAACTTACATGAGAACATGGAATGCCATGTTCAGTGTGTGTGTGTGTGTGTTTATGTGTGTGCATGTGTGTGTACTTGTGTGCATGTGTGTGCATGTGTGTGTACTGTGCGTTAAGGTGTCAGCTAGATCTGACTAACTAGTTGCAGAACATAGTATTAAACATTAATGTTTTTGTGTGTGTGTGTGTGTGTGTGTACTGTGTTGTGCAGATGAGCTTTATGGCCTCAGGTGAGACCTTACTGACCTAGCAGAACATAATTTAAAAACATGAATTGTGTGTGTGTGTGTGCACGCACGTGCACATACGCGTAGTGTACAAGTACATGTATGTACATGTGTGTTGTTGTAAGTCTAATGTGTGTGTGTGTGTGTGTATGTATGTAACAGTGGGAGGGGGCAGGAGTTAAAATTCCCTCCATCTGTTTGCACAGGTCCTTCTGTTTGTCCACTAGGCCTTATGGTGGAGAGGAGAGAGAGACTGTGTGTGTGTGTGTGTGTGGGGGGGGGGGATTAGTGTGCAGCCTTTTCTGAAAGAAGTTTGCTGATATACTCTCTGAGTGCAAAGATTGAAAAGGAGAGGAGTGTGTGTCATGTGTCATATGTGAATGTGTGAGTGTGTGTGTTTATTTGCGAGAAAGAGAGAGAGGAAGACTGTGTGTGTTTGTACTTTGTATGATATATGTGCATGTAGGTTTGTGTGGGATTACAAATGTATGTATGTATGTCTGTATGTATGGATGGATGGATGAAGACCCAAAGGTGCATGTATGTACTGCATGCATGCATGCATATATGGATTTATGAGTGTGACTCTATGTTGAGGTCTGTTTATGTATGTTGGTCTTCTTCTTCCATAGTCAGTAGCAAGTTATATACTTTTGTGTATTTGTCTCTATTGATCTGTGTGTGTGTATGTGTGTGTTGTTTGTGTGTGTATTTATGCTCTGAGTGTGTATGTGTGTGTGTGTGTGTGTGTGTGTGTGGTGTGTGTGTGTGTGTGTCTTGGGCTGTGCGGCTCAAGCAGCGACCCAAATTGGTCTGGCTCAAACAAGCTGCTAAGCTCAGTGGTGAGGAGCAGCCCTAACAGCCAAGAGCCTCCAGTCCAGCTGAGCCAAACCAACCTCTCAGACACACACGCATGCACACATACATACACACACACACACACACACAAACAGAGAGAGAGCAAGCATGTTTCCATGCGCACACACACACAAATTCAGCCTCTCTCTCACACAAATACAACTTCTTCACACACACCCATTTGCACACATACACAGAGGGAGATACATACACATACAAACTTTTGTGCATGTGCGAACACACACACATGCACACATATATATAGGCTTTCTGACATAGACACACTGTCCTGCGCACACACACACACACACACACACAAGAGTCAGTCACACTGGGACTTAGCACGCGTTTGACCAGATCACATTCACACACAGGGGACTTGGCCAGTAATGCGAGTGAGTGAGGTTTACAAAGGCATGTGACACAAGCAGCTCAGGGAGAAGGGTTTTACTGTTTGGGGAGGGAAAAGGGGATTCTGTGTGTGTGTGTGACGGGGTAATATTTGAGAAAGTAGTTAGATAGTTTGGGTAGTTAGCTTGGAGTTAACAGGAGCTGGACACACACATATAAGCACATACATACATACATACATACATACATACATACACACACTTTTTGATAGGAGGCAAATCAACACAATGATGTATGCCCAAAAGTAGGTCTAGTTATGGTCACTGGTGAGGATGGGAGGAAAAGTAAGTACTCTGCAGTTTCCAGTACCTCTGATGGATTTGCCATGCGGCCTTGTAGAACCAGCGGCCCCATAATTTCAGGGTTTGAATTTGAGAGTCTTTCAGTGGTTAGGCTTGATGCTGCCTGCTTGTAGGCTAGCCCAAAGCACACTGGAAAATAGAAATGCCATTGGTGTTAGGCCTCGGAATCTACTGTGTGTGTGTGTATCTAAAGGCAGCTAATGTACTAGGTCATTAGATTGTAATCCACCCACTTATCCAGCATGCAGTATACTTAATGAGTACTTACTTTATTCACAGATTTGACTAAATTGCAATGTTATTCTGAACCATTGTAGTAGAAATGTTCATACTGCTAGCTGTGACTGTTTTTGTTTTTGTTGTTTTCTTTTTGTTTGTTTGTTTGTTTGATTGATTGATTGTTTTCTGTGTTAACTCTTTACAGGAATGACAAGAGAGTGGATGTGTGTGTGTGTTGTCACTGTGTGTTTGCTTATTTGTTTTTTGCTTTAACTCCTTCCCAGGAACGACACGGGGGTGTTTGTGTCGGACATCGTGCGGGGAGGTCTTGTCGAGTCGGACGGGCGACTGATGCAGGGGGATCAGATCCTGTCGGTGAACGGCGAGGACGTGCGTACCGCCACGCAAGAGGCTGTGGCCGCCCTGCTTAAGGTAATCACACACACACACCTTCACCTGCACACACCTCAACCTTAGATGCACTCACTCAGATTCTTTGAACAGAGCCGAACTGTTTGCTTTGAAAAGTTCAATATGAGCAGTTTTTGTGTACTTATTTCATTACTATGGCAACCTTTCATTTAGCACCCACTTGTGGTTGTGGAGAAATACCTCCTTGGGCTGTTTGCAAGTGTTTGTGGATTTACTTGTACCCGAGGAAACGCTGAAATCTTTGAAATGGCAAAAGTAGTTGTGGATTGAACATTATTAAACTGAAAAATACACTAAGCTGTTCAGTGTACTGTGTCTCAAACTCTGCCTTGTCAGCAAACAAAGGAAGTGGTCCCAGTGGTCTTTTGTTTTTCATCCTGATGGATGTATGTGGTTCACTGTACATTAGCTCTGTGGGATGATGCATGCAGTATGTAGTATGTAAGTATACATAGTATACATGTTCGTCACGTAGCCCACGTCACACTACACACTCTGGTGTGTCGTAACACAGATCCCTGCAGGGCAGTGCTGCACACAGAGTAGAGGGTGTGTGTTAACCCTGCTCAAAGGTCATGTGACTGATTTTCACCCTGCACTGCGTGTTAGATTGCATGTAATGCTCCACGTGTCTGCGCTCATTTGCTGCCGTTGATTTTCCTGCAGTGTTGCATGGGCCCTATCTCGATGGAGGTGGGACGCTTCAAGGCTGGTCCCTTTCACTCAGAGAGAAGACTCTCCCAAAACAGCCAGGTGAGTGTCTCACCTGCCCAGATAGTAGACTCTACTGTAACTACTATTTGCTTCTCAAACAACCAGCCTAAAGAGAGCACACCATGGCCGTTTGGACCGTCAACCAATCAACCACACCAAACATATTATGGTTACAGTCACAAAACATCCCAAGAAATATTCAGCTAATTAGCGCATGACGCTGTATAATCTTAGAAATATATACTTTGACCTTTACCCCTTTGTTGTTTTCTGTTTTTCTTCTGTAGCTGAGTGAAACAGGCAGCTACAAAGTCACCCCTCACTCCTTCTCTGGGTCAGGCACCCTGCATGGAGATTACGACAACGCCCGCCGAAGTCACGAATGTACGAATCCTAGGCTTACTGCATGACCGTAGAGAGATACGGCATCAATTTATAGCAGAAGTATTTCTTTCTGCAGTTGTCAGTACTCCTGATGAGAATGGTGTCAACCCTCCATCTTTCATCATGCTGTTGTTGTTGTTGTTGTTGTTGTGGTTGTTGATGATTTAAGTGATAATGTCTGTCTCTCTTCTCTGCAGCTCTTGACCAACAAGATGTCAGAATCGTTGAGCTCACCAAGGTAAGTCTATCATTAGGAGGTGTTAAATAGCAGAGTGTGACATATGCAATTTAGCCTAGCCACCACTAGATTCTAGGGCCTGGGGCACTGAACCTGTTTGAGAGCCAGTAACAAAAGTCATGATTGGTTGAGGAGGCGCTGCCTGACCAATCAACCGTGTCCGTGCTGGACCATGCATGTCCCCCCAGTGTCCTCTAAAAGAGGATCTTGGCAGCCCTGCGCAGATTGAATTCCTGCAGAGAATGCAGGGTGATTGGTGGGTGTATTTCTGTTGCCGTGGCCACAGAATGTGAGCGGACATTGTATTGTCCTCTCGAGCTGTGGTCGACACGTGTACAGTGTTCGTGTTTCACGAGGAGAAAAAAAAAAAAAAAAAAAATTAAATTTGAGACATTTTAAACCACCCCTGGAATAGAAAAGGGTGGTGGTGTTAGGAGGTGTTTTCTTAACTCCTTGGCATGTTTGGCTTGGGTCTCTGTTTGTTGTGCTAGCATTGCTCTGGCAGTTTATCAGTGTTTGGGGGCATAATGGTGTTTAGATGGGTATCTGGTGGCGTGTCTTGAGTGGAACAGCAAGCGCTTTGTTAGCAGTTCTAGTTGATGGAGCGTGCTGAGCTGGCTGGCTCACTGGATGCTTCGCCACACCACTCTCCTCTCCTACGCTAGTGGTGCTGACTTTAAATACTGAGCTAATTGTGTTTAGTCTGCAACTTGTGTGGTGTGTTTGTATGTCCATGTGTGCCTACCTGTGTGTGTGTGTGTGTGTGTGCTCAATGTGATGTGAGCTCTGTGCCTAATGGAAAGTATAATTGTCTGCATATTGATTGTTTGTATGTGCGTTGTAAACCACGACTGCATAATGGAAAGCTTAAATGAAAAACACACACACACGTTCAATAGTGTTTGTGTTTGTGTTCCTCTCTAGGGTCCGTCTGATTCTCTGGGTATCAGTATAGCAGGGGGAGTGGGCAGCCCACTGGGTGATGTGCCCATCTTCATCGCCATGATGAACCCCACAGGAATGGCTGCGCAGACTCAGAAACTCAGAGTAAGAGCCTCCTGTTGCACACACACACACACACACACAAACACACACACACACATTCACATTCACACTCTCCCTTTCTCATGCACTCACACATATACATTTACACATATGTTCGCTCTCCCACACACACGTACACACACACACACTCAGAGGACTACATTTATTTTCTCAAAGACACATATTCCCTCACATTAACACACATAGACACAGACACACACACACACATATATACTAGGGCTGGGGGTAAATGATTATTTTTAAAACTATTAATTGGGCGATTATTTTATCGATTAATCGACTAATCTAACGACTAATTGGACGATTAGTCTAACGAGCTCTGAGCGACTTGTGATGGGTTTTGCCACAGTCGGTCAAATATGCCCTCATTTTGTGTCCTAGTGTTTGCATTGATTACATATAAGTTCATTAATCAGGATCAGAAGAAAAATAATTTGAGCTCCTTGAGCAGTTTGTTCATGCTGGGTTAGCAGCAGCTAGATAGCTGTGTTCTGCAGCCGTAAGCTAGCTACCATTCTAGCCAACATTAAATGCTAACAAACGTAACTTATACACAGATGCCTAACCGCTAATAGCTAGCTAACATTAACTACTAACCAAACAAGCACAACCAAACTGCACGGACAGTTAAGATAATTAACACTACCGAAGTGCACTGAGGTCAAACTGCACAACACACTACACAAACTTTAAATTAATTTAGCCAAAGTTAGTACGTACTTATTATTGTCCCCGCTACACGAGACAACATTTAAAGTACTCCCATACCCTTGAAGATTTTGGGTGAGCTGTTTTTTGGGGGGCTTTTGAAGGGCTTTGTTGTGTATGCCGTGATGAGGTCGCTGTTTCGGTCTCCATCGTTCAAATAATGAAGTTTGTTTTGGGTGACCCACGTGTGCGTCAACGACAAAATATGACGTCGACAATATTTTGAAGTCGACATCATCGACGTGTCGCTACAGGCCTAATATATACAACACAAATAAGACAAATCAGTATGTAAACAGTAAGAGTCAGCATGCATTACAAGTAGTTAGCATAAACAGACACGCAGACACACACCTACACACACAAAGACACGCACAAACAGTCTGACTTTCTTTTTCTTTCACATGCACAAACATAGACACACACACAAATCTGGACACGTTCTACATCCATGACCCTGCATGCACTCCCACACATGAGCACAAGCATGCTCGTGAGTCTCTAATGACTCTTCACACACACACACACAATCCAATAACAGCACACACGGGTACCCAGCTGCATGAGTGATGAGGCGGGAAAGAGCATGAGGCCTTTTAAAAGCAGGATAGAGAAGTGGGTACCATTGTAAACTATCAGAACTGATTTGAAATCAATAAAACACTGATATAACAAATGAATAGCTCCCTTTGACTTATCACACAGGAAAAAGCCTGCGCTCAGCTGATAACCACACACTAAGTTTACTCCCATTGTTAATTTCCCCTGTTGTATTGTTGGGTAGTTAACCATTATTGGTTCAAGGCCTTTGCAGAAAGAGACTGATTGAACCCAACCTTCAGTCGACATGTTGATTGACCCAGATAAGCCTGTGTTTCCATGAAACCATGAGTACTGCCAGAGCCGGAATAGCCCAGGCCTGTTGCCACAGAGCCGTGTCTAGAAAACGACTAAAGCCCAATGGACTGCATCAAGTCCAGTCATTAAAGGAGAAACTCACCCGGATAGTATGGGCATCTGCTCTATCCAAACGAGCCCGTGGATTATGAGTTTACCTCCCTGGGCCATTTGACTTGACCAAGTTTGGATCTAGAGAACAGTGTCCCTGGGCCAGCTCAAATTTAGCGACACAACTCTGGTGTCAGGCCAGATCTGGCCCAGGCTAGATTTATAGCGGAGCTAACCCTACTAACACTACTCTGGGAGCATAGCTTTCTGACATCCAAACAGCATTTACACAAGAGTGTTGTGGTTTCTAGGTTCTCTCGTCGCTAACAATAAACCGTAAAGCTGCCATGTTGGCTGGTGAATCAATAACACAAA
Organism: Tenualosa ilisha; assembly: GCA_015244755.2. Lineage (NCBI taxonomy): Eukaryota > Metazoa > Chordata > Actinopteri > Clupeiformes > Clupeidae > Tenualosa > Tenualosa ilisha. The sequence goes on along the minus strand of PYXC01000721.1, from coordinate 86,409 downwards.
ATGAACAGTGGTGTCTTAAAATGTCCACTTGAATTACACTTAGGGTAGATGACAGCGCAGTGAACAGCTTCAGCGTTGCCAGTGCAGCCCATCTCAGAGCACAGAGCAAAGAGGAGAAATGCATTCTGAGTCGCTCTTGCAAAGAGGCCAAGAAACAAGCCACAATGGACTGGATGTTTCAGTAACACAAAATAACAAACACTGGCCCAGGCATCTACAGTGGTCTACAAGCTGCACGGCCAGATGTAAACTTGACCTTTTTTTTTGTTTTTTCCCCCTGTGTTTTCCGTCCAGATTTCTTTTTGGTCTCCTGTACACGGCACTGAGTTTAGAATGTGATGGTTTTCTCTTGTCCTTAGCAGACTCGCTTGTCTCTCCCTCTGTGCTGCCCACGCACATAACACCATGGACACACACCGAAGCCAAACACACACACACACAGACACAGACAGTTTGGATACCTCAAATATCTTCTGTGTTCATACTCAGGCCTAAAGCCCATTTTGCCGCTGCCAATAACACACAAACTGACCATTGTCATTTACACACACACACACACACACACACACACACACACAAACTCACAGTCACTGTCAGACAATAGCCAATAGCCGAGCAGTGAGACATCTGGGGACTATAAATCTCTCTTCTCCCAACACATAAAGCAGGCCATAATGACCACCCATTATGGGAGGCTTGACAATGGTGTGGTTATGCTTTGCTACAAAGACTGGGGGGGAAGAGAGACAATGTGCTCAGAAGAATGTGGAAAAGAAGAGTGAAAATAAAGGATCGGTGTATTTCTCCTCAGCTATTAAACACACTTGAGGGCAATGGAAGTTCTCCGCCAGTGATCTTTTCAGGTCTATAATTAGAATGGCTGCCTCAGTGAACACTCCAGTAAACGTTTTGTGAAGAACAAAGTTGAAGTGGCCTCATCTTCCTCCATTTCAGTGAGGCAGAGTGCTCCCTTTGAGCAGTTAAACTCTTGTCAGGTTCACTTATTCACAGCCTGCCCTGCTCTGCACAGACACCTTGAGACAGGAAGTGGATGTGATGGACTGTGGGAGTTATAGTTTCAGATGCACATTCTGTATCCCATGCATGTTAGGGCTGCTCAGTTGTTTCAAAAATTAGAATCATTATTTTAGTCAATATTGAGATTACACTTACTTCACACAATTCCTCAGTAATTATGAAATCAACGCCTTTTTTTTTTTTACTTAAAGTTTCGCTAAGGTAAACTTTTATGTAGTCAAACTGAAAAACCTGATCCTTAGCAAAACTCCTCAGTTAAGTCGAGCTGATTTGAAATACCACCTGTACAGGCAGAAAGACAAAAAGTTTGCTTTCTGAAACCAGGGCTGTCCACCACCTTTGAAGATAGTCATTGCATTTTGATTATGTTGTTTTGTTTTGTTATTGTCTATTGATATAATCACAATTAATTGATTACTTTGATTCAATGCACAGCTCTAATGCGTGTTAGACATGCCAGATTACATGCGCAGTGTCTTTGAAATTGAGGTTGAGGTATCGTAGGAGTTGTAGTTTTCTTTCCTAACTGGCTGTGTGTGTTCAGATGGGGGACAGAATCATGAGCATCTGTGGGACAACAACTGAGGGCATGACGCACAGCCAGGCGGTCAGTCTACTCAAGAACGCCAGTGGACCCATCGAGCTGCAGGTGAGGAGTCTCTCTCTCTCTCTTTCTCTCTCTTTCTCTGTCTCTCTCTCTCTCCCTCTGACACACAAACACTCACACACACATACACACACACACACACACAAATATGAGGGGACAAGCCACCAATGAGGTAAAAGCACATAGGTAGGTCACAAACACAGTACTGTACTTACAGCTGCACACAATTACATCTGTTCAGGGAGACATGCATGCCACATACACATACACATTCTTCCCTATCTGTAAATACGCAGACAATGACACTGATGTAGTTGACCTCCATGTCTCAATACCTTATCTCCTGTCTCTGTCATAACACACAAACACCCACACACACACACAAAAACAGGCCCACATCATACACCACTCACACACACACTCACACACACTCACACAAAAACAGGCCCACATCATACACCACTCACCCCCATGGCTGAGGTCTATCTCAAGGTGTAACAAATGATAGGCTCTGTGTTTGTGGGTGTGTGTGTGTGTCATGTTGTGTAAACGTGTGGTTATCTCTGTCTGTAGACCTGGCTTCATTGGTCTAAGTCGGACTGTTGGCCACATAATTGATGTTTTGTGTGCTGGTCGTTTGTTTTAAGAGTCAAAGTGTGTGACTTTGGGCCACTGACCTGTCATTGCACTTGTGTATGTGTTTATGTGTGTGTGTTTGTTTCTGTTTGTCCTTATCTGTCTCCACCTGTTTTTTTGTGTGTGTGTGTTTGTCCACACACAGTGTGTATCGTTTTTGCGCTGTGTGTGCCTCTGTGTTAGATCGCATGATTAAGAATTTCCTGGGTGAGCCGTAAGTTTTGAATGGCAGCTATGCTAGTAATGAATGTTGTTGTGTGTTGCTGTTTAATCTTGCCAGTGTTTTTCCCAGGTGGTGGCCGGTGATACCACCGTGACTAGTCCGACTCCAGAGCAGGCGGCAGCTGGACTGTCAGTGTCGGGCCTCACGGCCAGCAGCATCTTCCACGACGACCTTGGGTATGACACACACACACACACACACACACACTCACTCACACCTTTGACTTTAGTCTCTACCTTGGCACTTTCAGACAGAGATCCTGTGGTGATCACACAAAGCCCAGTGTTCACATACCATCTAGGGCGATCAAAGATTTTAACAGTAATGTTAGCTTGCGAAGCTATGTAAACAGTTGCTGGTATCTATGGCGTATTTGTTATCTTGCTAGCCAAATTTCACACATATATTCTCTCTCTCTCTCTCTCTCTCTCTCTCTCTCCTCTCTCTCTCTCTCTCATCATCCATCCGTCATTTAATGTCAAGTTTGCAAACACACCTCCTTGCCCAAGCAGACACCAACAAAAATGCACACACCCACTTCATAAGTGTAACATTTGCTGGTTTTTCAGACAATAGAAGCTTGTACCATTTCTCTTGCTCTCTCTTTTGCACACACACACACACACACACACACACATACATACACACACATTTATAAACACACACATCATGGATTCATTCATTAGACATATAATTGACAAATTCCTCATTATAACACATCCATGAATGATGTCTCCCCATTGACTCAAGACAGACAGGCACACACAAGCACACATATAAATTAGGGCTGCTGTCTGTTTAGGGTGTGTGTGTGTGCGTGTCTGCGTGCTTGCGCCCGTGTGTGTGTGTCTGTGTCTGTGTCTGTGTCTGTGTCTGTCCAGCTGTGGGTGGCCTTTCCCCTGTTACAATGTCTTCGAGGCATTTTGTTTGGCTATGCTCTCTCTCTCTCTCTCTCTCTCTCTCTCTCTCTTCTCTCTCTCTCTCTCTCTCTCTCTCTCTCTCTGACCCGTTCTCTCTGATCTGTCCATTCTGTGTGATAGCCCTGAGGGTCCAATAAAGCCTCTGAGTGCTGATGTGTCCAGGGGCTTTTGATGGGAGGGCTATGTAACTGTGTTTACATGCACACAGACATGATGATGTAACATAATGCCCGAAGCCTCATGACCATCAGAATGTAAACCATCAACTCAACCTCACATCCTCCAGGCACTCTAAATGGACTCTTCCTCACTCGCCATCCAACCATTCATTCAGTCATTCATTTAATAACAAATGCAAAGTAATGTTCAATGTTATCATATTCATCCGTGTGTAAGACGCTTTTAATTTAATAGTTGATTTCATAGTTTACTGTTAGTAGTATGGCATAAGTTATAGCATAGTATACTATATGTTGTGTTTGTGAACGTTGTATACACTATGCAATACGTATGCTTACACTACTGCAGTCGATCTGTATATAAGAATATTGAGTTCAATTCAGTTAAATTTAATTTAATTTGATTAATGTGATTGCTGATTCACCAATTATGTGTCTCCATCCACTCTGCAGAGCCCCTGAGTCTAAGCCTACCAGGCAATGAGAACATCATGTCTCTAACTCCTTCTCTCCTGTCCCCTTCTCTTCTCCAGACCCCCGCAATATAAGAGCATTACCTGGAGAGGGGGCCAGACGGACTGGGCTTCAGCATTGTGGGGGGCTTTGGCAGTCCCCATGGAGACCTGCCCATCTACGTCAAAACTGTCTTTGGAAAGGTCAGCGGCTTTATGGGTCCTCACTGATTTTGGTGTATGTATGTATGTGTGTGTGTACGTGTGTATGTGTGTATGTGTGTGTGTGTGTGTGTGTGTGTGTGTGTGTGTGTATATATGTGTGTGTGTGTGTGTATATGTGTAGTGTATATGTGTGTGTATGTGTGTGTGTGTGGTGTATAACAGCAGAGAAGTATCTCTGGCTTTGAGTGTATATTATTAACTCTCTCTCTCTCTCTCTCTGTGTGTGTGTGTGTGTGTGTGTGTGTGTGTGTGTGTGTGTGTGTAGGGTGCAGCAGCAGAGGATGGGCGTCTGAAGAGAGGTGATCAGATCATGGCGGTGAACGGCCAGAGTCTAGAGGGGGTCACTCACGAGGAGGCCGTGGCCATACTCAAGAGGACCAAAGGAACAGTCACACTCACTGTCCTCTCATAGGCGTGCGCATGCACACACACACACACGTGCACACACACACACACACTCAATCACTCCACTCTACACAGTGCAGTCTTAGTGTGCACTTGCTATGCTCTCTTAAGCACACACACACACACACACACACACACACACACACACACACTCCACTCTACCATACAGTCATAGACGCACACCATAACTCACACACACACAGATTTACTGTGATTTAAGACACAGTCATAGTCACGCAGTTTGCCATCAAGGAGAATCAGACACACAAAGAGTCACTGTGATTTTTTTTTTGTAGAGAAACACTCCATTGTACACACACACACACACACACACACACACACACACACACACACAATCAGAAAAGGTGACACTGTGAAGTATAAATTTACACAATCAGTATTGGTATCACACATGTATTTCCTAAAAGCATGACCTCACATGCAAAAGCACTGCACACACACACACACACAAAAAAGCATAAAAAGCCATAAGTACATCTTGATTTATTGACACAGGGGATAAGCACTCCTAGAATAGGCATGATTTATCTGAAAGGGTGTGTGGGTGTGTGTGTACAGGTGTGTGAATAGGTCACCACACATGTTGGCCAGCAAGTCCATACTCACACCCACACATGTCGTGCATAAGGGAAACACTCCCTGTGAACACACACACACACACACACACATATGTATCTGTCCCTGTTTAGTATGTATTTTTAGCTATGAGTCACTTTCTTGATAAATCTTCTCTCAGAGGGAGATTCCTTTGTAAGTACTGGAACTAAAATTTCCCATACTTCACCTCCGCACGCACGCATACGCACACACATACACACACACACACACATACATACTCTTTTCAGCCTGTTACTGAGACACATATTCTTAGAAATAATCATCAGTATTTAATCATAATAATGTCATGATTGTACCATTATATGTAATGGCCCAATATAATAGACCAGTCTATGGTTCATTAGCAGCACACCGGCCCTCTTCCTGGCTGAAGAAAGTGTCTGAATGCGAACACCTCTCAGCTCACTTTACTATTCAAGATATTGAGTCCATCTGGTTTGCAGCCTGCTACGGTCATAACTCTCTATCACAACCTACACTGCTGGGCTTGAGTTTCATATATTGTTTCTTTCTGAAGAATGAGCAGTGAGTTTTAAGGCTATGAAATGATAAATGCTGTCTTGTTTTTTTTCTATATTCCCATACTGAATTGACAAATGGTGCACATTGTTACAGGCAAGTCTCTGAGAATATTCGGACACTAAAACATTGAGCTCAAACACATGGACTGGATTGCTAGGCTATAACAATCCCGGATTCATGGATATTATTGACGGACAACTGACTGAACGAATCACTGGTGATTTTAAAGAATGTAATGAACGGTTTCTGAAGAAGTATTTTTCCTAAAGCTGTCCTCCGGCTTTGTCTGTTTGTTTTGATGTGTTGTTGTTTGATGTGGATATGGATATTGTTACATGAAGTACAAACACTCCTGTGAAGAATGAGTAAGAGAACGAGAGAAATATAGTTGCTGCTTTAGACTCTACTGTAAAAAAAAAAAATGAAATGGAATACACGTTTGTTCAGTATTTTATCTTTTACAAAGTGTTACTTTGTTTTTTTGTTTTTTTTGTTTTTGTTTTTGTTTTTGTTTTTTTGTTTGTTTTTTTGCTTGAGCGTTATGCCTGTATAATGTTTAAATGAAAACCAGTCTGTCTAATAGATAATGTGTTCAGATATAATATTTACTTGTAAAACCCACCATCACTGGCTCATAGAGGTCACAATTTTTCAGTGCATACTCATCACATATACTCAGTGCATTATCCACAGATTTTTCTGAAGTACATACTACATTCACATACTTCATACTCATAGTATGTAGCGAGACAGGACATTTGGCCCTAACTTGGGAAATGTTAAAGCTGACCTGCGAAATACCTTATGGTTTGGGGTTTATGGTCTTAGAGCAACTGTCATAGCACTTGGGAATTAGGGTTAGGTTCAGAGGTGGGGATTAAATAAGTAATGGAGTCCAATAGAATTGTAGGCACACATACACACACACACACACACACATACACACATGCATACACGGCCTCTCACACAGACATACAAAGCTTCTTTGTGTTGTGGCCTGTGAGAGAATCTGCCTGTGTTGGACCAAATGAAGCTCTTTCATCTTCAGATGACTGTAAAACAGCCCCATTTTCTTGTCTAATTTGAACCAAGACACACATACATACACACACACACACACACACACGCACACACACACACACACATACACACAGAGAGAAGAGAAAGAAAGGATTCCCTTTCATGGACTAATGGTTCCTTCAGTGAAATTGGTAGCTTCTTGTCTGGAGCTATTGACCACTAGGCTATTGCCCCCCCACCCTTGAGCCAAGTTAGGACAGTAGTGCCTTAGAAACATCTTCACTAGATAGACTACTTAAGCACATTTGCATATAGTTGTAAATATAGATTTGAGTTGCTATTGAAAGTCTGTTTGAAAGGAGTTGTATTACGTTATTATGACGGCTGCTGTCTTTGCACCATGAGTAAAACGCCACCAGCACCGCTGCTGAATCTTCCTCCTGGCACCAGGCACAGTGTTACAATACTCTGCAGCTAAATTAATAAAAAGTGACCTTCCGACCTCACTTTGTGTGGCTTCTTCTTGCGTGGTGTGTTTGATGTGTGTGTGTAAACCTTCAACTTTGGGTAACAAACCCTTAACAGGGGTGTCCGTCATTCTCCGATAACAGGACACCTATGACATATATAATAAAATAATTTAATCGCCATTCCATATCAATGCCATTTAGAGTGGTAACAATAACAACAGCAACCAGCCTTGTGGATCTACTTTAAAAGAAGCCTACATCAAAGCTGACCAAACCAGCCATTTTTTTGTAGATTACTGCTTAAAAAAAAAATGAATTGAATATAATAATAATAACCGGGTGATAAGCGGTTGCCAGAACACTGGACTTGGTGTAGGCAAACAGCACTCTGCTTTCGACGTGCTGTTCTTTGCCCCGCCTCGTCTATTATTCCCCTACATAGGGACATCTCAGCGGCCGTTATCCACCGCATATACTGAGTAGATAGGGTGTGTATGTATGTATGTCGTAAAAGAGAGCAAGAGTGTGTGTAAATCCAGCTACAGATTTAAGTGTGTCTTGTTAAGCAGTAATGAAGCAGCTGGTGCCTAACTCATTTCGTATGTCTGCCATTCTGTGTAAAGTGTGTCTGTGTGTGGGGGGGTGTATGTAGCCCATGTGCTCAAATAAGTGTTTGTGTAGGCATCTAATGATGGATTTAGGGGTGTGTCTCACTCAGCAGCAGTGATCCAGATAAACTAAACCTTGGCCAAGGCCAGTCTTCATTTAGCCCAGTCCCAAACATTGGATATGGCTGTTGTTTGGCTGCACCAGGAATCTTGTTGTGTGACATAACCCAGACCTTCACCACCCCAGGGGTCTCATTTCAGCTGTGGCAAACTAGATGCCATTTAAATGCATGGAAATCATATTACAGGTGTTCTTCAACACGCAACCTCAGGGCCCCTGAATCTTCTCCCTGAAATGCCTTTCACATTCTCTGGTGTGTATGTGTGTGTGTGTGTGTGTGTGTGTATATGTGTGCATTCTTTAACCAATACCTCCACAATCTCCCTCAACACACACGAGCACACACCCAAATACCTGACAGAGGGATGACTTCATCGTACAACTCAAACCCCACCTCATAAATTGTAAGCATGCTAGTAGTTTATGTAAGCATGCCGTGGGGGCCAGGCACTGGTTTTCAAGCTTGGGCCTCTGGAGGCTTTGCTCAAGGCTAGGACTAGATTAAAGGACTACACGCACCACTTTCTAAGCCAGCGCTACAGTGGTAGGAACTTTGAACGTGAAACTGACATTGTGAGGCAGTTACGTAATAAGTTATACATCCACAACCACATGAGATTACACCCCATAGGCAAAGACCGTGTGAGACAGACAAGTTAAGTAATAGGACGTCTGCCTGTGATGATGATGTGGTATAGGGAGTTAGAATTGGGTAAAAGCTTTGTGAGAATTTTTTTTTTTTTTGCTGCAGGAAATTGCCAAGGCCAGCTGTGTTCATCCTGGGGAGCCAAGCTGTTTTGCGGGCTATCACTACGCTGCATCATGGGCCGGATTAGAAGCCTACAGTGGGGGAGGGACCCAGCACAGTGGAAGTTCCCCTTGCTTTGACAGAGCTTGTATTGAAAAACACAGGAGGACCCAATTATGGCTGCACGGGTGCTGACCCGAAGCAAGCCGAGAGTTGGTGTGGGGGGGGGGGGGGCTCTGGGGGGTGCAGTGGGAAGGGAGAGCCTCGGTCAGGCCCTTTGAGAAGACGAGACGGGTTGATCTGTGGGGCGCGCAGTGAGACGGAGAGGGATCACATTGCATCAGGGGAGACGGTGGCTGATGGCGGTGTGTTTGTGTGAGTATTTTGCATGGCTGTTTGGATTCTGCCCGGAGGTTAATAGACTCCGCTGGTGTCATAACAGGCCTCTGGTATTAGGATCTCTAAAGCAACAGTATGTGTATTACAAAATAAATGAAAAAATCTCTCTCTGAAAAAATACTGTGCCTAAATGATGTTCATTTTATTATACATGTTTTGTTACTAGATTAGCTAAGCCTGATAACATGTTTCAGACATCCTTACAACAATGTCTGATAGGGACCACCTGAAGGGAAGACACATCTGTCTGTGCTTTTGTGTACTGGGCGCAAAGCCCCGGAAAATTCTAACCTAAAAACAACCTTTTCAGCATGATGTCACTGCGCTACAAGAGTTAGAAAGCCTTCATTAATCTCAGTTGTGCTGTGGATGATGTTTGGAACACATGTGGCTGTCGGATCATTGCAGTCAAAAGCCCTTATTGCCTCTTTAATTAACAGGGAATTACAATCCTCAACATGTGTTACGCAGAGAGCAGTGCTGAGGCCTACAAAGGACCTGAGCTCATTTAAACTGGGAAAAAAACAGCTGTGTGTGATGTGTGTGTGTGTGTGTGTGTGTGTGTGTGTGTCTGTGTGTGTGTGTGTGTGTGTGTGATATTGCATACTACCACCTGCTGGAGTTAGTCTCCACCAAAGTGGACAAACTATCCCTTCTATGGAACCATCTTCACACAAACACAAACACACACACACACACACACACACCACCCCACGCTAACGGACAAGGAGCACCTGTTGCCTGTCTGACTCCCAAACTACTCCCTTGTCCCTTGTCCCTTGACCCCGCTTACCTAACATACCCCTGGGGCCACGACCTGGAGTCTATGTTTGTATGTGTGTGTGTGTGTCTGTGGCTTCAAGGCATAGAGTAAGTATATGTGTGTGTTTGCTAAAGGAGTGTGTGTGTGTGTGTATGTGTGTGTAAAACATGTCTAGCCGCTGTGACGGACTAGTATCTCTCCCTGAGGTGTTTTACCCTTCTGTGGTTGGTGTCCAGTAGCATGTGACCCAGTCAGAGGCACCCATGACCAAGCTGACCCCTCTAAGCTGCCCCTCCCGCCGGGGGCCCAAGGCCTCTCCAGCTCTCCAGTGCTGCTGGGATAAAAACAATGTTGACTGAAAACACTGCGTAATAATAACAGCAGCCACACAGGAGAGTTCTCTGGTTGAAGTCTTTTTTTTTTTTTTTTTACGCTGTGCACACTAAACGCTGGGATCACATGAGGTATACCATCTGAGATTACTTAACTTTAAAGTGCCCTCCGTGTATGTGTGTGTGTGTGTGTGTGTGTGTGTGAGTCCAAGCCAGAAAATATGTTAGCATGTGTGTGTGCTAGATGAATGTGTGTATGGTATGTGTAGAGTAAGTGCATGGACATAAGAACATTGTAGTCTATAGCAGTCCATATGGACATGAAGTTTTTGGTTTAAAAAAGTGCGTTGTGGAAAAGTGTGTGTGTGTGTGTGTGTGTGTGTGTGTGTGTGTGTGTGTGTGCACCTGTGAGTTTGTGGAGGCTTTAAAGAATGACCAGGAGATTTTTCATTTGAGGCAGAAGCTCTCTGTGCTTGTGTGTGTGTGTGTGTGTGTGTGTGTGTGTGTGTGTGTGTGTTTCTGTTTATCTCCAGCCATGTTTACTCTGGGGTGTATTATGCTCGGGCCATTTAGACTCCTACATAATGCAAAGTTCTGTCTGGCCCAGAGACATTCAAATGTTGTGGCGAAGTCCAGCCTGTGTCATTTGAATTGAGCAGATAAGGAATTTCAATCCAGAACAGGAAACAGACCCAAAAATAAATAAATAAAAGTCCTGTACACTCCTTCAGCTCACCATCCCCAGGCATCTATCAGCGCCCAAACTAATTAGCAGCAGGCAAATAAGTGCTTTCTGTGCATTAACTTTTTTTCAAAGGGAGCTGGTGGGGGCTGGTAATAGGCACTTGTCATCTGTTTAAACAAAGATAAATGTCAGACATGGGGTGCCAACAGGTGCTCCTGGTCAGAGGGTCAGAAAAACAAAAAAACGAAGAGACTGAACAACCGTTTGTGTGTGTGTGTGTGTGTGTGTCTGAGGTATGTGTACACATGTAAAAGTATGTGTGTGTGTGTGTGTGTGTGTGTGTGTTTAGAGTCCCCATCCCAGCGTGTGGTTGCGATGGGATTTTACGGTGTGGCTGGCATACCAGCAAACTTCAGAAGCGGAACAAGTTCAGTTGCAAGCACAACATGCTCCACTGCATGTGAATATCTGAAGATCCAATCATCGCAACGCTCAAGAAACTGTGAAGTCACTGTTATCCTTCATTAGTTCCCTATCCTTATCTAGATGAAAGTCTGATGCTTTGACTTCTCCGCTTCAATGCCCCTTTATTTAAGACACATACTTCCACGAACATAAGGAACAGAATGCGGCATGCCTTTATTCAGACCTACAGGAATGGCTTTTGTTCTCTATGCAGGTTGGACCTTGTTGGACCCTGGGTTAGTGGATTGTCTTCGTGCCACAAGCAGACCGTGACCGTCAGCCTTTATTTATGTATGTATGTATGTATGTATGTATGTATTATTTATTTATTTACACTTGTTTGATTTTGTGTGTGTATGAGTGTGAGTGGAGTGTGTGTGTGCGCGCATGACTGCGTCTGAGTGTTTGACATGGCCCCATGGTGTCTGCCACTTGACTCCGACAGACAGCCGAAAACGGAAATAGCCTTTTTGGGAGGTTGCACAGCTCCACCGACACAGAGGTGCAATCAAAATGTCAGGAGCAGCATCCAGGGCCAAAATTATGCCTCTTTTTGCATGACTTTGGCAGCAAATGCATCCTTCCCCAAATGTGTAATAACACAGACTTTGGAGGAAGAGGGAGGGTTTAAATAAGGCCTGCGTTGGCATGGAAACGGGGTTCAAACTCCCTGTGCAGGCCACAGATTTAAACAGGATGGGACTTGGAGCCACACTTGAAAATTAACAGCAATTAAGCTTCGCTATGAAGAAACACAACGAGACACACAGGAGAAGAGGCACTTTTATGAAGCACTAAATCAAGTCAGTAGTTCAGTTTGCGCTCCAATTTGCACCAAAAAACAATGGGAGTGCCAGAGATCTTTTTTTTAAAAGGACACGTTATAACACTTCGGACCTCAATATCATCTAGAGAAAATAAATATGACATCATTTGTTTATTGGCTGTAGTTTTAGCACACAGACACATTGGACACAACCACTGTTATCGCTTCCAAGGTCTTTTCCTTTTGAGACCTAGTTTGTATGCAGTATCCCTGTAAGTGTATCCTGTCATTGCCCTATGGGAAAATAGAGGATGGGGTCAGTCTGATGCCTTCTTTCTCATGATTCATTTGAAATGACAGTTAAAAAGGGATATTTGCCAACTTCAGATGTGGCAGCGCAGTTACCTACTCTTCAGTGAGACGTTTCCTTTTTTCTGTTTGTTCTTTGAGAGACTTGTCTCAGCAAATCCGCCGGCATGTTAGAAGCCAGGGTGGGAACTAACCAGGGCACTTTGCATGCAACTCAACCTGCACTGTGGCGTGATTCGCAGAAGATCTCTTCACGGAAACATACCAGGATGCTTTCTTTGTGCGTGTGAGATGGGTCTCTTTCAGTTATCTCTGGGCTGGAAAGGTTCTTTGGAATATAAAAATGAAAGACTGGCAACTTCAGATTTCTCAGTTTGGATTTATCTTTTAATTTCTTCATAATCTATCAGTAGATGTGGATATGGATTCATTTATGAATATGGATCCATATGAATCAATTTTTCCAAACATACAGAGATATGAAACTCAACAAAAAAATTAACTAATAAATAACTCCATTCATTCTTGAGGGTTTCACACTGACACAACACAGTCCAGCTCTACTTACATAGAGGGCCTGCAGGCAGGAGGCCTCAGACAGGTATTAAGGATTCTGACATAAAATAACAATTTTGACTTCAAGTAACCATGTGTAGTTTTACCTCAAAAAACAGCTTATAAACTCATACTACACTGAATGTAATGAGGGGATTGAAGTATCTGTCTGACCCTGCCAATGCACACCTGGAATGCTTGATACTGCTGTATGTAGGACAGTGATCTTACTAATCTGATTTTGACTAACTGTTGACGCCAAGGGGCATAAATATGAATTCTTCCATTCCAATAGCATTGCTTTAGTGTCATTGTATTGCAGCCCACCATCCACCACAGAGCCTCGATGGTGAGACTAGACACTGGGACCTGCGCATGTCTGAACAGTCCAGTGTATTATTTCAGCCTCCATTCATTTGCCAGCGTGAAAGATGCCATTCACCCAACACACAAAGGGACGATAGACATTGGGTGGCACCAGACTGTGTGCCTACTGTACCACAACTGAAGACGTCAGAAGGATATGTGGAATTTAAGCAATGGAAACCTAATATGTTTAAATATATATAAATATATATGAAACATATTTAAATATATATATATATATATATATATATATATCTCCCAAAACTAAAGATATTGTGGTATTGTTGTACATTTTCCTAACAAAGACAAGAGATTTCTTAGAACAAAATGAAAAGAAACATCTAACATTCATTTGAACTCCTTTCAGACAGAGCATCCATGCAAAAAACAAAAAAACAATTCACCACCTCAACACCTCCAACTTTGAAAGCAGAAGAGAAGAAAGAGAAGGAGGGAGGTGACGACAATGGGAGATGATGAAAGGGTGCAAATAACTTCTGTTGCCATCAGGGGCCGGGGTGTTGATTACACAGCGCGAGGTGTGTTTCAACACCCAATTTAATCTGCATGTGTCGCTGTTATTTATATCTCAACTTCTGGTGATTTGCCGCTTCATCATTAGTCTGTCTCGCTCTCTCTTGGCAGCGAAGACCCAGAATAGCCCTCCGCACATTTGGTTTTTGCCAAATAGATTGATCTAAATAGATCTAGATGGATCTAAAAATAGATCCAGACGCAGGCCTGCATGCCATAATACCCTAAATATCTTCAACTTCTGAGGCATTACATTTAGTGTTGAGTGATACAGAGTATGAAGAAATCTGACAATTTCAACATAAAAATCAGTTCTGCTGCTCTTACTGTGTGTGTATGTATGTGTGTGTGTGTGTGTGTGTGTGTGTGCGCGAGTGAGTGAATGTGTGTGTTGTGTGCAATGTTCCCCTTTTTCACCTGATACAAACCAGATGAACCGTGTGAAGTCACCTGGCATTTTTCACAAGCATACCGGTTTGTCTTTTGCGCCGATGTATTAAGCTTGTCTCCAGGGAGCGTGTCTCTATAGAAACTCTCACGTGTCACTTCTACACTCACAATGGGCCTAGGAGTCACGGCAGCCACCAGCCACCACGGCAACCACTATGACATCATGCACGCTCGGGTTACACCCGCGCCTTATTTGCACAAAGCTGGGCCGTTGAGGGGAGATTTGTTTATGGTGACAACAACAAAGCCGTCGTCTGTGGAGCGCCCTCACTGAGCCAAGACAGGGATGACTGGTAGCATCATACAGCCACAAGTATCCACAGCAAAACAGAGGGAGGAATCAATTATGAGCTGGGTAGTACACTGGCGAGAATGAACTGTTTAAACTGTGTGTGAGTGCGTGTGTGTCTGTGTGTGTATCTAAGTACAGTGCCTAAGTAGGTGGGGGCTGCAGAATGTGTGTGAATGTGTGCATCTATGTGTGTTGTGTGTGTGTGTGTGTGTGTGTTTTCATGAGTCATAAACAGTAAGGGTTCTCAATATGTCTGGTGTATGGTTACCTCAATAGCTGTTGGCGTGTCGGTCTTCTTTCTGTTATTTATGTCTGTGGGTCAAAAAAACAAAAATGTGTGTGTGCATGCGTGTGTGTATTCTTCTCAGTCCACACATGAGAGGACTCTCAGACCGCGTTTCCCACCAAGCACACAACTCCCCACAATAATGTGTCATTCAAACTGAAATGCCAAGGTCAGGCTAATCCCAATTCCACTTGAAAGATTATTTTCAGATGTTGTTAAGGACACTGTTTTCAGGAATACGTCAGCTAGCTGACTTCACACACTGATAACTATCATGAAACAGGATGCTTCAAGGATAAGAAAACCTACTCTTGCGCTGCAAAATGACTTAACCAATCATGTGAAGGAAGACAGAGAGGCAGGTCAACAAAGCACTACTGAAAGACGAAAAGTTCCCCGAAGAGAAAAGAATCCAGTCATTTTTAATGGATATGTTCTGAAGGGACAGATTAATGATGCCCACAGACATACCATGCAGTTATGCATGAACAATGTTTACTTTTATGCATTTAGCAGACGCTTTTATCCAAAGCGACTTACAATTTGTTAACTATCAATTGTTCAGGGCCAGTCTCCCCTAGAGCAACTTAGGGTTAAGTGCCTTGCTCAAGGGTACAGCGGTGGCAGCTGGGATTCAAACCCACAACTTTTCACACTACTTGCACTACTTACTACACTACCACCGCCCAATGTTGCCCCCAGGAAGGCAAGCATACGTTTACTGTAAGTGTGAATCTGTCCGTTCAGGACATGGCCATTCAGTTAAGTAATTTTGGTGTAACGAGTGCCTTAGTCTTGGAACTTTTTTGGACTCCAGTCTTTTTCTTTGACACCAAAGAAGAGCACCAGACTAAAACAAACAGATACATCGATACAGTATTCCGTTAAGGGCTGAACACCAACAATCAAACAAAACGTGAGCAGAAAGGTAGCACAACCCTCCCAAACCCACTTCCTAGCTCACAAAGCCATTCATTTATGGATTTGCTTATTCGTTTATTTATTTATTAATTTGCTAATTTATTTTTTATGAGTCGATTTGGATAGTAGAGAGCCAGTGTATCGGGGGAGATATTAAGTGGAAGCTATGAAAGGTGGTAGTTGTTTACAAACTGTTCAGCATCACTGACTGCATTTTTCAAACCCTGTTTTTGTGAACAGTTCTACAGCATCTGTGGGTTGGACTGGGCTCAACCAGTAAGGCTCTGTTTGTAATTAAGGGGACATTTGTTGGTTTCAGCCATTTCATCACTGTGACTTCATGTAGGCCTCTTGGGACTGCTGTGGCTGGTAGTAAATACCAAGTGTGTGGTGACATTTTATTTAAATTGTCCATTAAGCGAATGTAATCAAACTATTCACTTGAGTTTTGTATTAAACATTAAACATGATCTTACTGGCTGTTTAGGGAAAAAAGTGACAAACTATCATTAGTCATTTAGGAAACATAACAAACTTTCATTGGCAATTTAATAAAAACAATTACAAACTTTCACGAATCATTTAAGGAACATTCAACAAACCACCAGTAGCTATTTGAGACTTATGGCACAAACTCTCAGGCTACTTGGCTGCATAGTCACAAGAACCTAGATACAGAGGGATTTCCATACGGCTCCACATATTACCAAATTGTCAATCAGATTCTAGACCTGATCTGATCTTAACCCGCATCTGATCCTCAGTCTCTCACAGAATCTCAGCCTCCCCCACTTGACCATGGCCCTTCAAAAAGAAATCTCACCACATGAATTTGGCACAAGTTGTGGTATGCATAACTTGCAAATGTGGTGAAGAAAATCAACTGTACATCTGACAGTGTTTAGCGAATACAGAATGACACAGTTTGTTTTTGTGTTCTGTACTTGACATGGATTGAATTGGGACACAGACCACCTGCTCTCGAGACTCTAACTTCTGACACACACACACACACACACACACACACAGTGTTTTTTACCCCGTCATGTTTTACAGAGAAACACACACGCTATTTGGGTATAAACACCCAGTATGACCTGATATGGCCGCCCAGAAAGAGCTTTGGGTGTGTGACTTAATACCTAAGTAAACAGACTGTCTAAATTCCAATTCCCAATACCACCCATAAACCCTTAAGTCCTGAACCCTCAAAGACTTGAAGAAGAAATCCAGTGTGAATCAGTCAATAGCCCTGTTGTTTGGGGTCACCGACTGCTGTCTGTTGGAAAAAGAAAAAGAAAATTTCATACAACATAGACTGAATAGTAAACCAATAACCAATATTAACTGACTGGGGCATAGTGAAATGAAACTGAAAGTGAGCCTCTGTGCCCCATTCAGTTAGTGTTAGCTATCGATTATATATTTGGTGCATATTGTATCAAATTTTCTCGTTCTTTTTCCTACTGACAGCACTAAGGGACCTCAAAAAACAGGTCTATGGATTGATTCAGACCGGATTTCCCCATTAACTGGCATAATTCTGCTTTATGATTAGCTGATTCATGCTAATGAAGTCTTTGTAGATTAGGGCCTAGGGTTCGGGAGGGCAGTGGGATTGAGTCAGTGTGTAGCTCCAGGTACTCTGAAGATTCAGTTAATCCACTTGAAGTGGTTAACATACTGACAGATGCATGTTGAGGCAACATTGCATCTGTCATCAATGGCAGTTAACACCTAAAGAGGACACCACTGATGACTCACAATTACTGGGCATGTTTAACAATGTCTACAAGAAGACAAAACATACACTTACGTGTGATAATTTCACTTCAAACGTAGGACTGGTAATCTTTCAAAAGCTTTGTAAGCTTTTACTTGTTTATAAGCATACAATGTTACCACAAGACAATATATCTCCAGACTTCATAATGACTTTAGCTGATGGAACATGCAGGTGTTATTATGTCTCACACTCTAAAGCACTGGAAAATATCCACATTACGTTCTCTCTGTAAACTTTTACTCTACATAACAAGCATTTGATGGTCTTACAAGACAATGCACCACGCTCTCAGAAGACGAGTTGATAAAACACGCAGGTGCTATTGTGTCTGGCACCCGGCGACGGTCGTAAATATCCATGCGCCCTTTTCACACTGGGACTCATGAGGGTACACTGTTGAAGACATGAAGCCATTTATTACGACGCAGTTCAAACAAGTGGAGCCGACCGCTCCCTGGCTGGGCCTATCGTTGTGTCCTTAAACAATCCGAGAGACCTGGTATCCCGTAGAAGTGGCGCAGGAAGAACTGCTTCAGATTTACTGCGTTGTCACTGACAAAGCACAAGTACAAATACAGTGCAGATCTAAATGAGTGTTAATCCTTGTATGGTGAAACAACAGTACATCTAAAGTGTTTACAAGAGTCTGCCTCAGGGCTAGACAAAGGATTACCTTATCATATGGACGCAGGCAAAGAGGAGAAGCCACTTGGGGATCACTCCATAAGAGATAGCAAGATATGTTTTCCGTGTAAATATGCACTTACATGCATCTTAAAGATGACCTTCAATGGTCCATGGGGACTGTAAAAAAAGCCTCTAAATCCATATAAAAATGGTAAGCAAACCATTTACAACCTCAGCCACAGAAAATTGGACAATAAAAGGGTTTTATGTGATTTCGATGGAGAACCTACTTTACTGTGCAAGCTCTTAATCTCAAAGAGCATATCAGATAGATAGATAGATAGATAGATAGATAGATAGATAGATAGATAGATAGATAGATAGATAGATAGATAGACAGATAGATAGATAGATAAAAAGACAGATAGATAGAAATTGAGGTTTCAGGTAGGAGGTCTTAAGATATACATAGGTGTTTCACATCTCTGTTGCAAGTTAAAATGCTTTCATAATTGAAAGCATGAGAGCATATCTAGTCATTTCATGCAGTACAAGCTGTACAGAAACTAGAAGACACTCTCTTTGTCTCTTTCTTGCCCTCTCTCCCTCCCTCTCTCTTTCCAGCTGACTGACGTTATGGGTCTTTATGACCTCACAAACCCGCTAACGAGTGCCTGGTTAACGAGCTTGGAGGCAGCAGTTCCAGGGTTTACTTAGCGAGTTGATAACGGCGTCTGGTCCTCATGAGCTCACCTCTGTGGCCTTCCATTCTCTTCTGAATGGGACTGTTGTTACAGGGAGCACTCTGTGTGTGTGTGAGCGCGTGTGTGTGCATAAGGGAGAACTGTGTCTGTGTGTTTGCAAATGTGTTCAGGCTATTACATCACCGGCAAAGGCACAGAGAGAGAGAGAGAGATAAGAGAACTGGTTTGGATGATGAGTCACTGACTTTTATGATGCCAGGGTAAAACAGTAACAAGGAGATTGAGGGAGGGGGGGTAGCTGTGGCACTTAATAAAATGGGGGGGGGGTCTGGTAGGCACATGCATGTAAGGGTGTCACTCTGTGTGTGTGTGCTTTCATAGACATATGCATGCACTGTATGTGCTTGTGTCATTATGCTGGTTCTGTCATGTAGGAGAGTGCTTTGTGATGTGTTGCTATGTGTGTGTGCTTGTGTGTGTGTGTGTGTGTGTGTGGAGGTCTGTGATGTGCAAATGTGCGATGTGTGAATGGGTGTTCTGTGCCTGGGGCTGAGTATGTGAAGCATGTGGGTGCTGTGTAAAGGGGGAGGGGAGTTGCATGGATCTTTTATGCATGTCTTTGTGTGTGTGTGTGTGTGTGTGTGTGTGACTGTTTTGTCATAGTATTCAACTAAGGAAGCAAAACAGTACAAAAGTCTCAATTTGACTCGAACCCTAATTCTAAACACTCTTTTTAACACACATTGTGTCCTGGAATAAATGAAACACTTTAATAAAACTTTTGGCTTCCAAATGTTACCAATGCCATTATTACCATCATTCCACACAAATGCATGTGCACAAAGACACACACACACACACGCACACACACACACAAAGTTTTTCAGAGAAGACAGATCAGTCATTACAAAGTGTGAGACTGCTGATGGTTATTCCTGCTGTGACAAGTAGTTGCATGTAGTAGTAGTAGTAGCATAGCAGTAGTAGTAGTAGTAGTAGTAGTAGTTACACGTAGCCTGCAAGTGAATTGACGAAGACAACTTCAGTAACTTCTGTGCCTTTTTTATCTGGTGAGCTATTAAAAAAACATGCATACAGAAAATATATGGAGGAGTAATTGGTGGAGTAAAAATGTACTGCAATTGTATGTCTCTCTAGATAGCACAAATTCACAATAGCACACTCTACTTACAAACACACACTCACAAACACACACACACAACAATGCAGTAAATACACACACACACAAAGACACACATATATGCACACACACACACACACACACACACACAAACTAGTGTGGATAGTAAACTGTGTCAGGTCCTGAGAGTGGACTGCCACTGGACAAATGTGCCCAGGGGGCCCCATCAATAGCTTTAACCCAGTGACTTTCCACTGTGGATGTCATTATCGATCAGACTTTGTTCCAATGTGCAAGCAATTAAATGAACCCCTGTCTAAACAAAGCCTGTGCTATTGACTTGTAAAGACACGTCATGGGAAAATAAAAGGAAAAAAAGATGAGTGCTGTAGCCTTCCATTGTCTCCCTGTAGCCTGTCTCTGTCACTCACTTTTTTCACTTCTCCAGATCAGTGTGGTGAGATAATAAGGTTACTCTCTTCATCCACTTACATGGAAAGGTATTGAAAAGGAGTGGAGGTGCTGACAGCTTGGGTTGGACATTCATTGCATCACAGTGTTTCAGTGATTCATTTGTCCTTGTCTTTCAACACGCTCAACTTCACTAGCTCTCCTAAACTGTTTGCATTAGCTAATTTCTCAGGGACCTTCCTCGGGCTGCAAAAAAATAGCTGTCAGGCTTATCCGTGTGTGTGTGTGTGTGTGTGTGTGTGTGTGTGTGTGTGCATGCATACGTGCGTCTCTGTGTGTGTGCGCGTGCGTGTGTATGTCTTGACTTGGGCTAAGCAGCTCCCCCAACTTGTCATCATGTTGACCTGGTGACATCACATGATCGCTCATATCTTTTGGCAGGACAGTGGAAACTGCCACTAATTACTCACTCTAAATCAACAGACATAAGGTATGGTGCCTGCAAACCAAACCTCCTTGTCTTACAACATTTGCGTCCAAATCCTTGACTGAGTCACACCTAAAGCAAACAACCGCGATCTATCTAGTACCTTAGCAGTCATATACTAGTACACAGAGAACCACACAGGTTGTGGTAGAGAACACTGTGGACCAAAATCACTAGCATTTATTATACCTCTATGGCCTCTTGCAGAATGGCAAAGCTGTAAAAAATGAAAAAAGAGAGGAGAGACAGAGAGAAAGAGGGAGAGAGACTTGATGTATTTGGGAGTGACACATCAAACAGAGTGTCATGAAAAGAGGTCACTTCTTAGGGGGCCTGAACGACCCTATAATGTGAAGCATTATGGGGACACAAAGTGAAGTCTGTTCAGATCAAAGACACACCACACTTCAGGGTTCAAGCTCAAACCTCTGAGTTAGAAATGGTCTTTAGGCTCCCTGTCCACTGAAGAAGCCACATGAACTGTAATAGTCTCAGCATTCACTATTACTGGGACCAACATGTAACACTGCTATACTGGGCAGTAACACATAGGCCATGTTCCATGGTTCACACATAGCATAGTAGCAGTACTGAATGTACATTCAGTTTGTACGTGCAGTTAAGTGAATGGGACACTATTTCATTTTGATTTTTGGTCGATGGTGAATAAATCTACGTCTGGGTTGTTAACTCTGTACTGGACATGCTTACTTCATTACACACACACACACACAAAGAGAGAGAGAGAGAGAGATTCCAGAGAGCTGCTTAACACAGGAGTTAATCAGACACATCTGTCTATGATCAGCAGCAAGTCTATCTCATCTCCAGCCTCTGAGTGGACCTCCCAAACATCTCAGAGATGCGTTTAATTCCCCACAGGCAGCCAAGGCCCAGCCAGCTCTTATCTTATCTGAGTGTACAGTGTCTGCGATTTGATGAGGTGCAAACTTGTCCGCTGATTAACTAGTAGAGAGCATGCAAGGCCCAGCAGAGAGGTGTACCTCTCCACAGGCTGCCCAGAGTGCAGTTATCTTAATAAAGTGTACAGTGAGCTGTGTGACCCCTTTGCAAGGTCAAAAGAGAACAGATCTGGTCAGTATCTAGCATAAAAACGAAACCACTCTCAAGTGAATAATACTTTTTTCTTGATAATGTATTCGGAATATGTCCAAAGAAGCATTTAAGAGCTGACTTTTTTGGCGTCTACATGTCTGTCAATAAATTAATAAGACAAAGTACTCAAAAGTGTTTTTTTTTTCTTAGGGTCAAAGTTTGTTCTCATGTCACAATGACACTCAAACTTTCAGTTTAGTATGAGTTAAGTGTGGTGCTGTCCATCCCAAGTCTCCAGATTAAGGGCATATTCAAAATGAAAGTTGAATGCTTTTGAGGCATTTAGAAAGATAAATGCGATCGATGACATGTAAGTATGATAAGATTCAGATGAACCTTTCTCCCTTGCTTAGAAAGTGTGTGAGGAGACTGCTCAAAGGTTTCTCTCATCTGTGTTTGTGTGTGTGTGTGTGTGCATACATGTGCATATGAACACGACTATAATAAAGTGGCTACAATCCCTTATCAGTCTGATTGTATGTCCAACATGTCCAAGTCCCTAAAACAATGACCTTTGTCACACAAACAGAATGTACCGGAAATCTGTGGGTCTTGGAAAAAAGCCTCCATTAGCCTTATGGTCAGTGAGTGAGATAGGAGCTGGTGCAAGCTGGTGCTTTGCTCTCAGCAAGGAGAACATGACCCTGGAGCTCACAGCCTGTCTGGTACGGAAAAGCACGGAAAAGCCCTTTGTTATTCCGGCCCTCCTTGGCTCCTTGGCTGATTTGCACAGACTGGCCTGGGTCTCAAAAACACTGTAAACAAGAATTGTGTGTGTGTGTGTGTGTGTGTGATAGAATAATTAAAATGATATACAATATGATATAGGAATTCAACTGCAGTATTTGATTTCTGGTAAGAAGTTACTAACAGATATCATTGCTGAAAAACTCAAAACATTCCAGGTTTAGATTTATTTATGATGTTATGTGTGTTTCTCTTTCTCTATTCGTTACTAAATACAGGGGAAGGATAGATATTATTCAGCCATTCAACTTATGGAAGGTCTTCCCTCACTCTATCACTCTATCTGGACTTCATTACCTGAATGATTTTGTTTTAATTAAGTTTAAGGTAATTAGATGTAAATGGGATTAAGTTGTTCAGATTTCACAGGGCCTGCTGCAGAATTAAAGTAGCTCAGCTTCTTACCCAAATTCCGAGCTTAACTGCTTGCCTGTTGATAAAACCTGGGAGGATTAGGATGCCAGTAAGTGTCATATGGCGTTTTTTCAATGGACATGGTACCAGCTTGGTCCTACTCGATTCTACTCGGTTCGATTGATTTTCCATTACCAGATGGTACCTACTCGGCATACATGAGGTGGGTGGGGAGAGGGGTAACACAAACTGCTAACAGCTACTATAGCTTACTATAGACTACTACTGTTTATGAACGAAAGTGTAGGATGGTTATTTATGCTCATTGGACATCTTAAATAAGCACGAGGCAAAGCGAACTAGCATGAAGAGATCCTGCGGCACAATCATCCTCCAAAGCACAAAAGACTAAAGATAGATTCATGGATAAGGCCATGCTTAAGAGAATTGTAGCTTGATTCCAATGAACAAAATGAAAACGTACCTTTGGTGCAAGGCTAATCAATTCATATTTAAAGACGTACACCCACACAAAATGACACATTCAGACATGCAAGCTCAGGGTAAGATGGACTGCACCTGTGCATGTAAAATGAATTCACACGCACACAAAAAGAATAGACAAACACCCCCCACCCCAACACACACACACACAGTCACCTGCCTCAAGCTGCCTGTATACCACAACTAATACCTCTGCTGTCTGATGATATCTGGTCTCTGTCATCAGGGGCATGTTCCAACTTGTTTGACATCTCAAGCAGTCATGCAACATGTCCTCCAAAGGAATCTGACAGACAGCTGGTGAATAACTTAACAAAAAAAAAGAAAGAAGAGAGAGAGAGAGAGAGAAAACAAGAAACTGTGAATCATTATGGACAGAGACCATTTTTGGCTGCACACATAACTCAACCAATGTGTAACAAGCAGTGTGTTTCAGGACCATAACATTTTTATGCCTGGTGCTCCGTCCCTGCTACCTGACGGATACGACGAGCTGGGAGACTTGGCACATCAGTGGTCTGCAAGAGTCAGATCTGTCATCAGAGAGGGGGGCTGTATCAGAGGGAGGTGGGAGGCAGGCATGTGGAACAGAAGCCACAGTAGCACTGCATTGGGCTTGTGTATGTATATACTTTCAGGCACAATCTATTCTTCTAATGCACTAAACATTTTGTTCAGAATTCAGAACATTTCTTCACATGGTCCAACCAGTGTATTCAGAATGTGGGCCACCCAAAAAATTATAAACAAGCAAACAAGCAAAAACAAGTAGACACGGTTCTATACAAAGCAAGCTGTGGCCTGGAGGGAGCCATACACAATATGAGCCAATGCAACATGTTACTTCAGTATTGAAGCATGTCATCACTTCAGAAGTGAAGCATGTGATCACATTAGCTGTTGAGCTAACATGTCAACAATGTTTTTGCCAGAATTACACACTATGCCTTTAACTCTTCATAGTCTAACGCTCTTTTTCTGATTGGGTCACCACTGGGTCTGTCTGTGCAGTTACACAGGAAATGTATCTCTTTAACAACCTCCAACTCTGCGATGGAGTTTTGAGGTAGACATGGGTGGTGACTGAAAACCTTGGAGTTTAATGAGTGCTAATGAGTTTGACTTCATAGATTTGAGAGATAACTCTAGCTTTGTGAATTCAGAGTCATCCTATTAAGGTAACAGTAGACTGCCAAAGGGTTGAGGGAACATCACCTCTTCCCATGAAATCCTACAAGCTCATGGGCTAAATGAGTTTACTACAGCTCCATGCTACGTGTCTACAGTTAATTTTGTGTATTTGTGCAATTTGTGTATTTGTGCATTATACACAATGAAAAACATGTTGTAATCACCAAAGAGTGATTACTCAACTTTTCACAAATTCATTCATGACAACTGACAAGTACAACATTTCTTGTGACAAGGCCCAACATGCCCGGTTAATAGGGCTTTCAAGGGTAGAATTTGCACAACAACAATGGGTACTCAGAAAAACAAGATGGGGTGAAATAATGTCTTTTGTTAAACGAGAGCATGAACTTACATTTGAGTACCTCAAAACCACAAGTCCTGTAAGGTTTGGTAATGAGCGTTGATGACTGTATTAACTGTACAATGAACTGATCTGTACATGCCCATCAAATGGTCTCTGTGCCTTTACTGCAAACTAGAGCTGTGGAACATAGTGTAATGCCATGTTAAAGGACAAACACACTGCTCAAGATCACCGAATGCTGGTAGGAAAAGGAACAAGAAAATTTGGTACAGCGAGGACCAATTAGCGAGACAATTAGCAATTTTCTTGGTCCTTTTCCCAGACTCTGCAAGTTTAAGCAACAGGGATATGGGTTGATTTATGATGGGTTTTTCCTTTACCTTTGTGCTACCCAGTTACAATGATGGAGCACATAGCAAAACACAAATAGCCAACATCTCCAGAAAGATCCCCATGACACAACATCTACCCAAATGTTCAGCCTAATGTGTGTGGCTAGAGGGAGAAATAAAAGGCCATTGATGGTGAGTGTAACCCAAGACCTGAACAACTGCAGTCAAGTAGTTCGCCTGAGTGGGGTCATGTGTCATGACACTTTCTTAAAGACACACTGACAAATAAAAAGATCCTCTGACACTTAAGTTGCTTTTGTATTCAAAGGGTAGGTTAGATGCTTAGAGCTCGGCCGCCCACTCCTTTCAGTGAAGAGCCAGTCAAAGAACACTTGCTACACTCATTGTGTTAAGACGAGGAAACTTTCCCACACAAAAGTGGATGATTCACATCTTGCAAAAAGACATCAAGTAAACAAAGCAAACACTTCAAAAGTTGTCAAAACACCCTGCAAGCACTTGCATAATAGTTACTCACAGTCACATCCATGTATGTAGACTCACACACACAAGCACACACACACAGACACACACCTCCTTACACGCCCACATCCAACACTGGGGGAACACTTAACACTGCTTATTTTTGTCATGTTTAAATGACTCTTAGCGATTTAGGACTGATGCACTGTGGTTGACCCCGACGTCAGTGGGCTTTGTGAAGGTCGCTCTCACGACATAAAGAAGCACAATGGCCTTCATGAGAGATGGCAGCTCAAGGGGGCGCCGGCAACTCGCAAGAGGGGCAGGGGGGGAAAAGGAAGGGGTGACAGGGTGATTTGCGGCGTTCCTTTCCCAAGTGGTCACAACAGGTCAGGATTCCAAGGATATAAACCACACACACACACACACACACACACAATAACTCTCCAGAGACCCCACTTTTTAAAGAATTCTTGGAAGAAGTGGAACATCTTCTGTTGCAGTGACCAGACGAGGACATTCTTTAGAACAATACATATCAGATCATTTCCAATCTTGGCCAGAGACAGTTGATGAACCGGGTTCTAAATGAGCTTTGTCATAACCACATTACCCCTTTCTGTGTAATATTCTCTGCTACTTAAATACTGGGTCATCGGGTATCCATTACCCAGGATTTTAACTGGCTGATCATCATGCAGACAAGATTACCACCTGCGTGTTCAGCTTTATCAGTTGTTATCTGTGTTCTAGGAGAAAGCACATGATTCAATCACTAGAGACAGATATAGCTGCATGTTCCCACTGTGATGTAATGCAAACAGCACCCTCTTGCTTCCGTGATCAATAAAGTCATCAACATCCAATGAGTTCCCTAGCACATAGCGTCCATGCAACACGGCGCTCAAGCATTGATTTGACCTGCCTGCTTGCCTGTCATTGATCAGGAGAGAGGGAGGACTGCTCTCGGTGTGTGTTGCACAGAAGCGCTACAGGAAGAGGACGAAGGGAGGTGTGGGGGAAGTGATTAGAGCGCTATCACCACATGGAAATACCATTCGTATCTGGCAGACCACAAGCAATTGAGGAAAGGAGAGAAGCGATGACATCAGGATAGCTGTCATGGCCCAGACAGACCATTGGTGGAACGGGGGGATTCTGTCCTAGATTTGTGTCTGAGATTGCAATGACATGGGTGTGATTCCTGTGCTTTTCAGCCTTGACTGCCTGATTCGTCTAAAGCCAAAAGCTTTTTCTTTCTCCCAAAACTGACAAAGCGAAGAGGCACAGAGACAGATAGACAGAGAGAGAGACTGTGGTTTGTTTTTGAATGACTTCAAAGGGGAAAAAAACCTCAGCCACAGTTATATTCACCGATTCATGATTGATTCTTGTGTTCTCGTAATGTGATCTTTTTGTCTTGTGATCTTGTCTTGTTTAGTGTTAGGAAAATGTCCTTAACTGAAAATGGAAACTAACACTAACTATAGATAGGAATTGGAAATGTCCTATCTGTTATTGGGATAGCAAGACACGTACTTTCAATTCCTCTGTATGTCTAATACATGTGGAGATACTGACAATAAAGCTGACTTGACTTGACTTGACTTGACTTGATTGAGATGTATTTGCTTTGCTATTTGACTTGAATATTTTGTTTTTCAGCTTTGTGCTTTTTTAAAGCATTTAATTTATCACAAGGACTGCAGGGAATGTTTGGCATGCGAAGACTCAGAATAGTTTACTACATGTTGTAACTCTTTCTTAACGGAGATGTGGATGACAAGAAATGGACAAGACAGTTAGGTGTTTTTTCCTATGGGTCACCACACAGAGTGCTTCCTCTGAGCACACACACACATGAACACACACACATACACACTCACTTGAAAACACCTCCACCCTTCACCATCCTTGCAGATGTAAGCACTTGGAAACACACTCAACACACACTTTTTGTCATCTGTCAAGGCACATACATGCACATGCACATGCACACACACACACACACACATACAACACACACACACACACACACACAAACACACACTCCTGAACATTTGTCTCTAGAGTTCCATCACTGTGGCAAGGAGAGCCAGGAAGAGGAAGCTGTTTAGGAGACAGAGGGCCGCATTATACGCACGGCATCCATCCTCTTCACAGACACACACATGTGTGCACACACACACACACACACACACACTTCCTCCCAGACAAAGATCACCTCCCCTGGGAAGGATCCCTGACATGGCTCTAAGAGGCTTTGGGTCTGCTGCACAAAGACACTCTGTTAGGCCCATCTGATCCTTGAAGTCAACTGGGAGGACAGGTGGTTATCCCCGAGGGAGACCAGCGCGTGTGTGAGTGTTTGTGTGTGTGTGTGTGTGTGTGTGTGTCTTTGTGTATTTGGGTTTAAAAGGGGCCCCAAAGGGCACATGGTAGAGTTATCAAGTAGAAAGTAAACACACACACACACGCACATACACACACGTACGCACACATGCACACATGCCAAGACACAGACATACAACAAAATACACCAAAGTAGACAGACACAGACAGACATAAACACACACACACACACACATGCACACTTGTGCAACCACCCCCCCCACACACACACAATTACATTCTAGCAACCATAAAAAAACACATAGATGACCCACAATTTCCAAGAATGCACACAACCCACACACTCACACTACAAACACACTCATCCGAGTCCACACATTCATCTCAGCAAACACAGACCTTCGCTTTCCTGGCACAACTGCACAAATGCACTCTGGACAAAGTAAACTCGGAGGGATTTGAGCCCACACGGATATTCTCCTACAGTGGGACATGCCTTCTCCAAATGACAGAGCAGCCCAAATAGCTAAACCAGCTAATGCAACCCACTCATTACTCAAAGACCACTTATAGATGATGTGGTCACTCAGGGACAAATTTTCCTTTCTTTTCTCTTCTCCGGGCTAACAGTGCATCTTTGCCGCTCTTGTGTTCTAACACAGCTGGTATAAAGATTTGTGATGCATTTTCCATGCAATGAATGGAGGGGGGGTGGGGGTGGGGGGGGGGGGTGCAGGCAATAAGCTCTAATCTGATCCTCAATCACAGAGACTCCTGGTCTCGGCATAGTCGTCTCTCTTATGCAATCCACTGAGTGCAGAGGGACGAAAACACTTATGAAGAGACAGAAGAGGAGAAATGACCCAGGAGTGGGTAAGAGCGAGCAGCACCAGGTTCTCGGTCGGGGCCAGATTAGAGACGAGTCTCAACCCTGAACTCAGAGCATTTTGCTGTTATTTGAGCGGGGCGATGGCATGCGATATACCGTGGAAGTCCTCCAAATCCTCCTCAAGAGTAAACGATCCGTCTTTAAGTTGACTGAATGGGGCGCCGGGTTCTGGCAATTACTAATGAAAAAGTAGGAAGGAAAAGTGAAAAATGGGATCATTGTTGATAATCTATCTTGGATATTAGAGGCCATCTAACATGTCTCAATTACAGGTCCTTTCTGTTTGAGGAACTATTTGGGACACTGAACTAAGCCACGTTTTATTTTTTTTTTGAGGAACTCTTAAACCAGTATTGTAAGACCCTTTTATACAAGAAATGTGGGCTTTGTGTTAAGTCTAAACAGAGAGCCTGGAGATTCTCAGAAATATCCATCAACACATGACAGCATTGGAGAGAATTTGGAGGCCAATTCACTGGTATACTCTGCTTCTCTACAGTACTTGATGACTACTCGATGAGTCCAAAGTATCTCAGCCAACAGAATTTGATGTCTCCTGCATTCTAGATGAAGAGCGGAAAAACTTTTAGATGATGATGGCAAAAAAGTGAACTACTGTATTTTAAGACTGAGTAATCACACAGCTCTTGGAGATCACTCTGAAAGCTGTCAGAGACCAGGAAACCATGCGAAGCCTCAGGCAAAGCGAGTGGAAAATCTCGTCAGTCCCACTCGCTCATCTTAAAGGCTTGTGTCACAATCATGCATGGGCATCCGGCATTGCAAAGCCATGCAGCACAGTGCAGCAGAGCACAGCACAGCACAGCATAGCACAGCACAGCACTGCACAGCACAGCGCATGGCTTTGGTCACTCAAGAGAAAGGGCAGAGGATCACAAACCAAACAAAACACTGAGCCATGAAAAGAAACCCAATCCCACAATGCACTCCTCTCCGTTCCAGTCAGCTCCACGCGGCACAGCCTGCTGCATATGGATTTCGTCGGTAGAGGAGAGCGGGAGACTGAAACAGACAGACTTTTTTTTTTTTTTTTTTTACATAGCTCCTCAGGGGGACGAATCTCTCCAGAGGAGTCTGTCAAATGGTTGTATGTCTTCCCTCTCCAGCACGGCAGGATGTTTCTCGAGGACATGCTAAGAGGATTGTTTTTGGAAAGAAGGAGGAAAAAAATCCAGACAGACAAAGGAACAAGCTGGTCTAGACTGACGTTGAGAAAGAGGCTTGATGGAGCCGACGTATAAATAAATCTGTTAAAAGGAGAAAAACCCTCAAGACATAAAAGCTTAGTTGAAGATTTCATTCTCAGATTTCTGCATTTCAGGACAGACGTCTCTTTATAGTCTTTATAAACAAAAATGGAAATGTATTCATGATACGGTGATAAACCAGTTGGCAAGTTTACTCTATTTGGTGATCATTTATTTCCATGTAAGCTCCCCCCGTAACTGGACTAAAACCAACACTAAGCTAAGCTTTTGTGTACATCCACCACCTTTATACAGTGGAGACAGGACAACCTACCATACAGATCCAAGAGCCACACAAAAGACAAAAAAATTCATAAAAAAAAGGGAAAAAAGTAAAACTTTGCAGAGAACTTACATTGTTAGCCCAAGGATGACCTATTTCCCATATCACTTCGCAGATCCTCTCTTTTCCTCTTTTTTGTTCATATATAAGCTAGCTGCCAAAGACTAGAGGATAGTTAAGGCATCAAGGGGGTCAAAGCTGATAGAGAGAGAGAGAGAGAGAGAGAGTGTATGAAAGAGAGAGACGGGGTCTGGCCCTTTGATTCCTAATATAGCAAAGGAAAGGTTTCCTGGCTTGGATGTGCACATCAAACATCCCCTGTTAGATTTGTCTATTTCTCTGACAGCTGAAGGCTTCTGAGTGGAGCTTGCGTGGCTGTTTAATCCGTGTGTCGACGAGATGAGAGATCTTTCGCCGGCGTTAAATCGGGACGGGAGCTCGCTCTCTTGCGCTCCCTCCTAGACGAAAACAGATCAAACAGAAGCAGGCAACCGGGGGGGCCAGAGACGAGGGCAGCGCAGACATCAAGGTGTTCCCACATTAGACAGAAAGACAGAGGCAGAGAGAGACAGACAGAGAGAAAGACAGAGAGAGAGAGAGAGAAGAGCTCTGATTACATTCATGTTTTGCTCCACATGTGGGTTTAACTGGGATCTCTTCCAACAGCAAACTAACAAGCAAATTGAAAAAAAAAGAGCCAAACATCTAAGTCCAGGCAGGTTGCTATATGGATTGTAAGAGTATTTGCTAGCATATCAGAACAACCCTAGGTGACTGAATGTTGCGCTTGAGTGTGTGAGAATCAAATCCTTCTATTGTCGACTTCCATAGAGTTTGCCTGCATAGTTAGCGGTTTTCCCTTGGTGTTTAAACATTACTTTGGCTGCCGAGCTCCTATCCAGTCGATTCTTGCCTGAGGCCCTGGTCTCCTCCCTGCTGCTAAAATGACAAGGCTGTCATCTGTACACGGCGACTGACAGGATGTATGCTGCCTGTTGCCAAGTGTGCCAGCACAAACGACACGGATCATTAGCGATGGCTGCAGGGAGCGGCCCAGCCCGGAGCTGTGTGGCAACGACAGGGGACATCGCCCACACTCGCTTCGAGCAGTGATAGTCAGGAGCAGCCATGACCATGTGACTTACTGTTGGTCATTTTGCCCATTTCCTGGCCCTACTCTAAGGGCTCACTGGAATGCTGTCTGTCATTGGTCTCTGTGTACAAGCCATGACAGACAGACAACACTGGTTTGTCCTGTTTAGGTTACTTCCTTGGCACACTTCAGAGTGAAAACCAAGTATTGTCTTGATTACACTTGTCTGTCAAGACAATTAGAAGTGTAGACATTCTTCTAAAATTGAAGTCTGTGTTCTTGGAACTTAAACTTCCTTAACCATACGTCTTCACATTTTTTGTTCTATGTTACTGGGACAAAAAAATCATCATAATATTTGGTTGTTATTGCCTTGTTTATTATGTCATGTTGCTCAACAGGCGACTTTCCTAGGAAGGGGGCCAAATACTCCTAGAACATTTCTCACACAAACACTATAACCACAAGTTCAGCTCCTTCAGTAGAAGCTTGTGAAAATTGCACAACCAACTATGCCTGAGAAACGATTACCTTATCATCAGCACTTATACAGAAAAATGCGTAAATATTGTATCATTATCAAGCTGAAAACAAAAACAAATGTGACCCCTGTGTGGCCTCTTGAAAGAAATAACGGGAAAAGGGAACACTGTCCTCCACTTGGGAATAGAGTTTGCCCCAGCCATTGCATGAACAAAAAAAGCAAACACAGCATACGTCACAAGGGCAAGTTTATTTTCCAGTGCAAAAATACCCGTCTTGATAAATGACATTCTAGACCAAACACTGTAAAACTTCAGGACGTCCAGCTCCCTCTTTCCAGAGCCAGCTCTTGTGTGTGAGAGTTGCTGGATTCTTTCCATCTCGGTGTAAATAATTACCAGCTCAACATCATGAGATGGACGTATGGACGTGAAGTCTTAGCCATGTGGAAGTCTAGACATGTGATGAAGCTATTTGGTTATAAGACGTGTAATAAAAAAAACAGTCACTAGGGGCCTGACATGACTGGATGACCGCTGCCTGCTTCTGTGTCTCATGTTGCTGATATTTCCCCCAGTCTGTAGACTGGAATGAGTTCTCCAGTTCAGTGGAAGCCCGCTTTGAGGCAAATCCTGGCCAAAACTGGGCCACAACTGGGGCTAATCAGTCCCAGAGCCGGGCCAAATAGACCTGTGTGTGAATAAAACTTTGTTTAGCATTCCTCTGATGAGCATTACATCTGGAGTTAATCACAGTTTGGTCTGGGGAAGATCAGAGCCAAATCAGGGCCAGATCAGAACTAACTATTGGGATAGAGTTAAAGTCAGGGGCAGATCTGAGTTAAAGTCAGAGCCAGATTGGAACTAAAATCAGGGACAGATCAGAACTAAAATCAGGGCTAGATCAGAGTTAAAATCAGGGCTAGATCAGAGTTAAAATCAGGGCCAGATCAGAAGTGGATCTGTTGTAGACATTAGAAGTATCTGCTCTCCGAGCTCTCATTTCAGGGCCCAAATGAAATGAACTCTCCAACCACTAAATAGGCAACAATCCAAAAAAGATGAGTTATTCTACATGTGAGAGGGATGAAGTTTTAGCAGAACGGGTTGCTTTTCTGAGGTTTGTGGTTTGCGCAGCTGAGCAAGGGGAGCTGCTTGTCCCGCGTGGAATAAAATGTGTTGTCTGGCTGTGAAAAAGACAGACGCTGCGAAGCAAAACAAAAACGTCATGAGGAAAAGATCCGGCAGAGCCAGAATAAATTTTCCTCCAGAAACTGGAAACCAAGGTAAGGGATTATACAGCAATTTTCCCCACCAGCTCTTCAAAAATTCCTTCCTCAAGCTTGGACTCTGACCTTTTAGAGAAAACATACGTACACTAGCCAATGAGACTATTGCTGTCACTGTATGGGTGTACATATGGATGTTTGTAGATAAGAACTCAAATATCAGGATACAGTGCGTTCAGAAATCATATAAGCAAACAAAAGTAGGCTAGAGGAAGCACTGTGTTTGCAAAAAATGACATCCCATACTATGCTCTGCCCCAGACCCTTGGTGTGCCGTGAAAGTCCATCTTAGGGGTAGGCAGGGAGGGCATAAATATCTCATGAGCTCTCTTTAAGGGGAGGTCTGAACTGTGTGCCTCCTCGGCTGTTTGAATTAACTCCTGTCCTCCTGGGCTACAACAGCTGCAAAGGTGCAGATCACAAGAGCTTTGATCCTAATGCTCCAGTAACCTATATCCCCGAACTTGTGCGTGTCCACTGCCTTTCACAGCGACAGCTCTCAGGATAATACCTGGTGTAATCTTTCCAGGCATGGGACCAAGACCGTGGCTAATTTGTTAATGGATCTCACCGGGGTATTCCCCCCGTTTCCCATTACCCCCTCATGGGGCAATTATTAGCCCCCCTCCCCTTCATCCGCACTCTGTTTCGATCCCCAGAGGAAATAATTAGGGTCTGTTGGGGATGAATAAATCTTTGTTTGGTGCTCCTCTGATCCTGTGAATTGTGAAAGCCTGTCCCCAACCCCCCCTCCATCCCACCCTGCTTCACTCTACTGCACTTGTCAGCTGTAGGTTTGCCCCAGTCACTGCAGCTTGGTATTCTGCTTCCTGGAGGAGACCGACTCACGACTACTGTAGCGAGACTATTCTCAAAGAGTCAAAGGCACAGCTGCAGTTTTTGTTAAATGTCACCTGTAATGTCAATCAAATTAAACAGCTTCATTAAAAAACAAAAAAAAAATAGTGGAAAGAAGAACTAAGAAAAAAAGTTGGCGTTTCATCAAAAAGTTGGTGTTTTGTCATCTAATCTAGATGGATGGAGGTAGTGGGTGGTACAAAAAGATAATCACATTAACAACCAAGATATACTGGTCTAAAATGTTTTACTGGTCTCTGGTCTCTTGTCACAACAGGACGGCACAGTCCTCACCCAGCTGTTTGACGAACTCCTGACATCCTAACAAGTTGAGGACAGAGGGGTGTTGACTGTGAAACAAGTGTGGACGCCATGTGGAACTAATCCATTAATCTTGCTTGTGTAAAAACAAGACAGAGAAACTGTACTAAGTGTACCATCTTGCTCTGATTCAACATCGGTCATTACACAAGTCTGACAAAACCTGTTCTTTGCACTGCCCTCATATTTAATGTTAACATAAAGGCCACAGCTCTATGGGTCTGTTCAATCATTTGTCAAAGTTCACGTTTAGCTAGATTTTAGATTTAGATTTTTTTTCAAATTTTTTGATTGTGTTTATATGTATATGACGGCGTGTGTGTGTGTCTGTGTGTGTGTGTGAGCATTTCTCAGTAGTTACCACACTCATACCACCTCATAGACAGACGTTGACGTTTAGTTATTAGATTAGGAATGTTTTCCTTAGACTTTATGCACCACCATTTCAGAGGAGCATAAGTCACGATGCATAATTATGTCCTTGGTGTCAGTTGCTGTGGAGCTGTGGTTTGCCTGTAGTGGTTCAGACTGCGTTACAGAAATGTTAGGGGCAGTAGATGTGACGTAATGCAAGGCTATGCCATCGAAATGATGGGGGTTTGCTGGAGTTTCCAACCCTGGACAAAATCTGGTCAGAACACTAAATGATTGCGGCTGGTGCATAACTCGCTGACCTCAATTGTGAAATCCCAAAATTAAGCTCGAAACTTTTTAAAAACTGGATTCCATAAGTGATACACTACACTCAATAACACTAAACTTATATGCAACAGTCTCTTGTCTTGTATTATAAAACTAAACCTCCATGCGTAAATAAACAACACGATTCACGGTTAAGTCTGAAATGGCACCTTCCACCCTCGAGTGATACTGTAAGGCAATGCACTAAATTCACTTGGCGCTAGAAAAGCACTCAGTATGCTTGGTATTCACTTACTGACTCTTGCCTCATAATGTTTTGTTCCCATTTCAATTAAATCAGACTAGTCATAAACACAGCACGGAACAAAGCCTCAAGGAATGTCAAGAGTGTTTTGCAAATCTATGATCTGTCTAGTCAGCATGAGAGTATGCAGTAACTCAGGGACTTCTCTAACATGAAGATACTGAGGCTAGTATGACGTGTCTTTCCATTTGGCTAAGGGCCTTGACTGTAGCAGGAAGTGATGCAAAACAGATTTCAGTGCAAGACACACAGAGAAAGAGAGAGTGGAGGACACCGAGACATTAAGAAAAATCACAATATATTATGCATTTTTCTCAAAACACTCCTTAAACACCAAATACAAATAATAAATTAAAAGCACACCTGTTAAAAGTAGGCAACAACAGCACCTGCAACCAACTAACCAACAAACCAAATGCACAAACACACACAGAAACACACACGCACACACACACACGTACACATACACAGCTGAAGCACTGCCATCATCCAAATGTACATTTCAAACTTGTGGTCCACAAATCTTATGAATGCGGTCATATAACAGCATCTCAAGACTAACAGATCTGTCAGAAATTTAAAATATTCAAGTCTTACAAACAACAAGGCTAAATCTGCATTTCTTTGGAACAGAATATGTGCCTTTCCATTGTTTACAGTTCAGAAACAGTCTGTGAAACACTGAAATAAATATGCAATTTCAGCATGTCAAAGGTCCAAGAATAAAAACTTCTGCACACTTCTCAGGGTTGACAGTCACCTGGTGCGTAGGAGGAGACCAAAGGCTGACGAACATTGAACTGACAATCTCCAGCATACCGTCAGAATAGACAGAGTGCAGGAGTCTTTCAGATCAATGGGTAAAACAATGTTAGGTAAAAAAAAACAAAAAAACACAGGGTTTTTTTTTTGGCATGACCAGAAATTGCACTTGGAAGCTCTTACCACTTTTAATCACTAAAGGAAATGTCTACTTGTGACCCATGATCCGTTTGAGGCCTCTCTGGCACCAGGCTCCCCAGCACGAGAGGGGCCTACTTCCAAAAGAATCACCAAATCCCTTTCTTTAAACACATTACTTGGTTTAGAGGCCTTGGACACAGTTTCTGCTGAGAAGGAGGGGAGGGAGTTAGGGGGATTGAAGAGGGTGTGTGTGTGTTTGTGTGTTTGTGTGTGTGTGTTTGGGGGGGGAGTGGTTGTATGAGATACTAGATGTGAAACAAATGTTCAAAGTGGTCTTCTCATCACCATTGTTACTAAACCCTTATTTTGCTATCAACACAAGAAAGACAGGGCTCAGAATGGCATGCAGGTGAAATGTGTTTTAGCTAGTGGTATATGTTATGGGAGTGGTTGGGTTGTGGTGAGGATTACTGCAGACTTTGAGGGGGTGGAGAGGGGGGTAACAGGTTCACCCAGGGGAACCCAGTGACCTTTTGCATTGTGACCAGTGATGAGCTGCAAGTTACCCTGTTTTGGGCTTAAGAGTTGCAGCAACGCTGTCCCAACAAAGTCACTATAGCCGTCAGCAGCAACATAGGAGGGAGTTGAGTGGAGAGGGACAGAGGCAGAAAGTCTAACAAACAGGAACTGTCCTAGCTAACGGGGGTTAGCCATACCAAGCTGAAAGACCACAGGTAATCAACCAAAGATGTAGTACTCGTCCGACTCCACTCTAGGACGTAGCAGGGGTGGTTTCTTGATCATGTCCTCATCTACAGTGGTGGATTTTTCTGGAAACCCGTCGATCATATCTGTCGGCGACGGGCGATTGGGAGTGTCCTCTCCCAGGTCCTCCTCCAAGTCTTCTCCGAGCGTGTCCAGGTAGCTGCCCACCGATATCCCGTCCAGGCTGTCGCTGCAGTCGTGCAGGCTGTTGCAGCTCCCGCGATGGGAGGTCCCGTCCATGCTGTCTGATAGGCTGTACAAGCTGCCAGTCAAGCTGCTCTCGCGGCTGGTCACTCCTACCCTCTCCTCCATTACCCAGCGGATGGACTCGATTCCCTCGTTGATGGTCAGGAGTTGATGCATCAGCTTAACATCAATAGCACGAAGGTGGGCCTGCAAAGTTAACATGATTAGTTTATAACTATAATCACAAAGGCAAATACCACCAATAACAAACCTTGTGGTATGGCATCTGTTTATGCCTTTATTAGACCAATTTATAATTGATTCTAATGCCATCAGCGTCTATGACAAGAGCTTGTAACAGTAATCATAGTAAACATGCATGAACTATACTGAATTTCCATGTTCCTGAAGTTCCAACTGTGATTAAAAAAAAAAAAGTCCTTAGAATTTCTAGACATAACCTCTCTGGTAACCTATCTAGGTTGTCTTACAGAAAATATCTTTAAAAAGCTGCTAACACCATCTGGTCCAACAGGTCTTCTGTGTCCTCTGGGTGACCTGCACAAGCCCTCGCTGACACACTGACACGTTAACTCCGCACAGTTTTTTTCCCCCCTCATTCTAACATAATTACCACCTCCTCAGGCTGAGGCATGGTTCAGCCGTGTCAACTGACGCGCTCTCACTCTCTCTCACACACACGCACGCACGCAAAGCCTCACAATTAGCATAGACAAGTGAGTAAGAGTAGCGGGAAGAGAAGTCACAAACCCTGCTCCCAACTGTGGTGATAGCCACAGGTCTCAGACCAGTTCATGATCATAGAGCCATATGGCAAATGTCAAAGCGGATCCGGTCCTGTAGGGGCAACATGTGGCTGTACACTGAGAATGAAGGTTATTATGGGATAGGGCTGACGACAGCTACAGAGTAAAGCTGCCTTTCCTTCCAAAACTTTGGCCATAAACATAGACCATGGCACCATTTGGAGTTTTCATTTTCTGTTTGGATCAGCACTAATTATTTGTGCACTGCTTGTACTAGGAGTTTTACTGTGCAAGCAATTAAAGGCCCTAAAAATGCAAGTTTATGACACAGTGTATGTGGTGTGCACAGCATACACCCAATGCAAAGTGTGCCAACAAAGGCATGGAAACAATTAACATGCTTACAATTTGTGAAGGCTCTGAAAGAGCAAATAATAACTGTGTGTATATATATGTATATGTGTATGTATGTGTGCGCATATGTATATATATATGTGTGTGTGT
The DNA here is from genome assembly GCA_015244755.2 of Tenualosa ilisha. NCBI lineage: Eukaryota > Metazoa > Chordata > Actinopteri > Clupeiformes > Clupeidae > Tenualosa > Tenualosa ilisha. The sequence continues at coordinate 47,377 of PYXC01000721.1, read as the reverse complement.
GTGTGTGTGTGTGTGTGTGTGTGTGTGTGTGTGTGTGTGTGTGTGTGTGTGCAATTCTTGTCCATAACGCCAACACAGTGCCATGGTATGGTATGATGTGAATGATGATTGCATACAAATTTGAGCATTCAATTGAAATTGGAGTATTCAATTTGAGCAAGCAACTCTTCTTGGTTGCAGAACACATTTTATGAAACTTTTCACATAATCATTTACATCATACAAAGACAATGTAATTTCGTTGCCATTATAGACGTGACAGTTTGCATGGAATTGACCATAGATAAAGAGTCACTGCATACTACTACCACTGATACATATGCATATCTATATATCTATGATATCTATGCAGCTGGCTTGATGACCCAGGAGGTTCTATAGTGGTTGGGGGGCTGCACTCTATGGGAATTATAATGCAGCCAGTGTTTGCTTTAGTGAACACAGCTCATCTTTATCTGCTCATGCCCTCACTATGGTCACTGTGGAATGTGCCGGTGCTCGTCATCTTAATTAAGGGCCGGAGATGACTGAGGCTGTGCAGCTGGACAGAGAGAGAGACAGAGAGAGAGAAGAGGGAGGAGGCAGGCCTTACCATGGCCATTCACAATAACTCCAGTTGTGGTAAAACAACGTGGATGGTGATGAAAAGGAGGGTGGTTTTACCATAGAAACAAAGCAATCCATCCTTGTTACAGGGTGTGGGGTGACCAACTGTACAAGCTGTCTAAGCCATGATAAGTGTGCATGTGTCAGAGTAAAGGCTTACTCATACTGTAAGTATACTCAAACACTAAGGAGTATACTGACATTTTAGCTTAGTCTCTCTGTAGACAGATAAGCTACTGACTTGCATTCAGCATAGAGACACACACTCGCCTATGAACACAAAGAAAAACAGATCTTGATAGGATTACAGATTAGGTGGTTACTATAAGAACTGAAGAACAGCTGGTGGGACCATCAGGTCCTATATTAGCCGGTGACAATGACTGGCTTTACAAAGGGAGGGGGCAGAACATTGAAAACAATGATCTGATTTGGACTGAGAAAATTTCTAGGTTAAAAACAGGCACTAAGACACTCGTCCGGCGCCTCACCAAAACTTCTGGCTGCAGCCTGAAACATAAACAGGATTCCATATCAGCCAATGGCTGAACGTCCTGCATGATTTCATTTGCGTCTCAATGGGAACCAACTGTTTTCAAAACCCACAAGAAAAGAATAAAGTTCACTTCCTTCCTTGGTGTGTATACACACACACACACACACACACACAGCTGCCACATGGCCCGGCCGGCACTGAACACGACAGCAACAGCCGGCTTTTCAGCCAGCAAAGCCAGAGAAGTAACTAAAGACCCTCCCGACCCCAGCAGAACGTGGACAAGACAAGACCATCTGCTTAGCTGGTCCTAATCATGACCTAAAGCCTTTAACTGGTGGGGGGCACGGGGGGATACGGCTACTCTAATATGTGTCATACAGGCTAAAGTTCACCACAAGTACACCCTCTTTGCAAATAACCCAGTCTATAAATGACTCAGGGGTGAATCCAAATGTCTTCCCTAAACCCTAGACCCCCAAAGATTTAACTGGCCTTAGACGTCATGATTGGTCGATTCATGCGTATGATTAGTCTTTAGGGGTTTAAGTCAGTTGGATAGAGCATTGGGATTTAGACAGCAGCCTATTTGCCTATTGTTTGGGAGTAGTTTAGATGGCTTGCTGGAAAAGCTTTCTGAGGTCAGTGTGTGGGGAAAAGGGCATGTGTTTACCAACAAGGCGTGAATCACACCATAACTAGCTGTGAATGGCCCATTCTGCCTGCTTGCACAGTGATGTCACACACTGGACGATGGGGCTGGAGATACTCCTACGGAGCCAGTAGTAGTCATTCACATGTATGCCATTACTCATGCATGCAAGACAAGTTAGTGTGAAACTTTGCTTAAACAGGGCTTTAGTTCAGGAGTTTCATTAACGTTAGAAGCTGAAATGGGTGGAGTAGGAGAACAAGAAAAGTCTCCAAGTAGGCTATCCCACATGTTGTTTGCGCACATAAGTATGTATGAGTAACGTTAAATTTAGCAGTGAAGTCATGACACTTTCACAGGCATGACATGGTATTTCATGAAAGTACCAAAAAGAGATGCTTTTCACATACAAGCCCTTTATCTAAAAATATAATGGATGTGGAAAAAAATGAAACAATTAAAATGCAAATAAAAACTGGCTACAAATTATGTATATTGCCTGCTTCTTCAGGTTTTAGTGAGTGACTAGGACAGATGGAGAGAATTTGTAGCCTAACATATTCTGAGGTCTGGGTAAATTAGATACTCACCATTTCCTGTTTCAAAAATAACATCTTGCTCTCCAGTCGCTTCAAGTCCGAAGATGTGTGGTTCTTCATAGTCACCGGCGTGGTCACCTTTTTTTCCTCACTTTTAGTTTTCACGGCTCTCTCGGCAAAAGACCGAATGAGACTTTCAGGAACTTTGCGACCCAACTTGATCTCGAGATCCTTAAAATCCGGCAACCCGTTCTCGTCGTCCATCATTGAAATTGCGGTTTAAACGAAACTGAATCAACAAATAAATAGATCAAAACGTGATAAAACAAATTCCAAAGTTGTGCGTCACCTGACCATCAAAAGAGTCAGTCTCTGGAGCTCCGAGAACAACACTAACCAGCGCAAATGATCGCAAGCTCTTTTCTACACTCACAGTTGTCCACTCCCCTTTTGCGAACATCCACAAACCACTAGCTACAGCTTATCTAAATTAGACAGGGGATGTCCTCCAGATGATTTTTTATAAAATGTTTTAGTGTGAATTAATCCTATCCATCAGTCCGTTCTGCTAATAAATAACTCTTCTACAGCAAACTATTTGTAGCTGGATCCCAAGATTTTGTTCAGTCTGTTCCAGTCCTGCGTCCTGCATGCAGCCAGACAAAAGTCGGTGTAGACTGCACAAGCCCGCTTTCTGTATCAGTGACTTCTCGGAGTCTCTGTAACTTAAAACTCCAGACAGGTGGACCACAGCTGACACGCCCATTTACCGTACTAGCAGAAGTAGCAGCACAAACGATGACGAAGTTTTTGCAAAAACATAGGCTGGCCAAATAAATTGATGCCAAACGTTACCGCTGCATTTAATGTGATACGATGCCTACTGAATAATTTACCTCACTGTAGTCACCGCCGGCTCAGTTCCTTTGTTTTACTTGAATCAACTGCTTCGTTTCACTGTAATGTGATTCGGGGCTGATGGAGACCATGTCAGCCGCACTCCTTGAATTATGGGTTTAGAAACACTGGAGGATGCAAGAGGACAATATGACCAGTAGCGCAAGGTGGCTACAGCTGCCACATCATTAAAAGACAGACAACATTATGACTTTCTCTCGAGAAGCCAAGGTAAGTCATTATTTCACTGCATCTTTTTTTCGCAGGGGCCAAGTACGGCACTGCCTCTCACTACTTCTGCACTAGTGCCCTCTAGTGGGATTAGCATACAGTACACACTAATCTGAGAGCTACTTCAACAAAATCCACCACTATTTTACATCAGTATTACTGATAATCCTAGAGATAGATGTTACATCTTTTACCATTTTACACAGTGCAGTGCAAGGACTCATCTAAAGTGTCATCTAAATTTGAGGGGAAAAAAGTTATTTTCCAACATCAACTCTCATGAGAGAGCAGTAAAACTGGGAAAGAATCACTTTGTACCAGACAGGGCAGGATTTTGACTTCATGAGATTTTAACATGTGTAAAACCCTTTGTGTTATGAGATTTATTTTCATGTCCTTTGAAGAGCTACGTTTTAAGCAGCACAGGCAGAGAGCTACTGGTAGCTCCCGAGCTACATGTTGGAGAACCTGCTCTAGGCTACGGAGTTTCACAGGGCTTGGTGAAAGAGTGATCCCCACAGGAATGAAATAATAATAAATGAATAAATACATATATTAAGGTAGAATAAATTAAACTGAGATTATGGTTTTTATAAATGAAGTTGCACAAATTACACAAAGCCAGTGCTGTCCATGTGCCACTGCCCGCTGCTCGGATGGTGTGTGCATCACAGATGGGCTAAATTCAGACACTGTATTTCCCTCAGGGGGTTTAAAACAGCAGTCTATATCCAGGAGTGCTGCCAGGTGGGCCCTGACAGGCCCTTGCACTGACAGGGAGCCCCAGAGAAAATTTTAATATTAGCCTATAATCAATGCTTGGGGGCCCAAAAATATACTGTCTGTCATAGGGCCCACATTTCTAGCAGTGCCCCTGCTTATATCGAGGATTGAGAACCATAAGGGTGTTAAGTAACATTTCACCAAGAGCTTTTAATTGATATATAAATTAATGACAGCCAGGCTATATATAAATCTCAATTGTCCAAATGATCAAAATGTCACTTGCGCCCTTATTATTATTATTATTTTGATACTTGAACTATTCATAATGTTATACGTGGTAATACACCACCGGATGCTGCTACTATTAGCCACCTATTATTATTACTTATTTTATATATTTTTTTTATTTATACGGTTTTATCTTTTGTTGTGTAAATATATATATATACATATTTTTCTTTTGCATATTGGATTTGTACATACTTTTCAATCCATTTTATGTTTGCACTCTATGGGGCAGCTTTGAATCTCATTACACTCTGTGTAATGACAATAAAGGCGTTCTATTCTATTCTATTCTATTCTATTCTATTATTATTCTCACCTCACCTTGATATAGGCTACTACACTATACTACTAAAATGGAGATGATGAGGTCACCTAAAGCCACAACAAAGCAAAAAAGAGCAAAAATAAATAAAGAAATAAACTGAGAGAGCAGTCATCATCATCTGATCATTCATTCACAACACAACTATTAGAATGTGGACAATCACAGAGAGGACAGCAAGTGATCTCCAAAGTGTTTGATAGATAAAGAGACTATGCCTCTGTTATATACATTCATAAACTATGAATACATTCTGCAGTCATTTATTTGTGTTAAAAATGACTTGGTCTTGGTGCTCTTTGGGGCTTTTGCAAGCACAGCGGAAATTAACAGAGATGTGTTACAGTCTGCTGAAAAAGTTGTTTCTATACCACTACTGAGTTAACCAGTAGTTTTGTCCGTAAGGCTCATGGCTATGCTACAAGTGTGGTGTGTAGCCTCTTCAATGGCACAAAAGCTATTTTTACTTTGATGTTAGAAAGTTGCCCTCATCACTCAGGCTCGCTGCAACGACAATATCTCCACTCAGGTAGCACCGTTTAATTTTTTGGCAACTGACAGTACTTGACGACCTTTAGCACTGAAATATAGGTCCAAATGTGCTGGCGTTTCCCTTTAATACAGCTCTGAGTCCATCTCACACCCATTCATCTTGGTGAAATATGGGGTCCTTGGCTCATGGACTTTATGGTTTATTTTGGGATGTGACAGCACTGGTGATGCAACTTGAAAGCCATGGAGCAGAGTGATGTACTGTGCACCCTCTTCCTCCGACAAAACTTTTTTGTTTGTTTGGATTCTGATGTGATTGTGATGTATGTTCATTTGAAAAGCATCAGGTCTTACATCTTAGGATATGCTACCCTATGTCCCCTTTGTGGATTTACAGCACACTTGTAAGATGCCTGCTTTGCTTTGCTGCAGAATGAAACTGCAGGTAGCTTATTAATGAAATTGTGTTCATTACCTTGTCAGTCTTGCCAGAGTAGCGCCACCTAGTACCTCCACTCAATATTGCAGTTCACTACAGCATCAGGAAACTCTCCAAATGCTTTGATTTTCTTTGAATAGTTTTTATCTCCAATCAGTGAACAGAAACTGAGGGCAGAACCAATAGATTTAAAGTTGAAACAAAGTAAACTGAGGCCTATTGAGAGTTGTCAGACCCTTTACAAGCCAAGTCTTTTGCAGTCTGGTGTAGGCTACTTTTTCTTTTTCAAAATGACAGTTTAGGAAACAAAAAAAAACAACAGTGTATGTTTTTGGGAAGATTTATTGTTTTTTTTCCAAAGAATTACAGATTGAATTAGTGATCACCAAATTCCATTTATATGGAAAAATAGTATATACCCAAATGTTATGTTTACAAAATGTACATCATACAAACATTTGTATGTAATTTAATGTTAGCAGCTATATTTTGAAAACCATTTATATGTTTATTTGAATGAACAATGCACCTAAGAAACATCCTAATGTGAGTCTATAGCAGATGAAACATTAAAACTCATTCAATTACAAGTTTGCTTCCAACTTTTTTTAACAAAGAATAATAAAAAAAAATTGTTGATTTGTGGTAACCCTCATACAACTGATTGTGTTTTGACTGCGTGTCTGTCATGGTCATCATAGCGCTGGTACTGCTCTCCTAGCAACGGCTGCCTGCCGTCCATCTTGTGGACTTTGGAACGTACGGCACAGGTTGTGATGGTAAAGATGACTGCCACAACAATGAGGGCAGAGACCACAGTGATGGTGATGATCTCTGTCAGAGTGATAGGGCGAGCTGCAAGAGAAGAACAAGCCAAAAGAAAAGAAAACAAAAAAAAACAAAACAAATGCATTATGTTGACATCTATTTTATCAATCAATGTGTTTATTATGTGTGTTTTCTTCCATTCATAAATAATATAAAGTTTTACAATGCATCTGGACTGACATCCAAAAGATAAGTCAACCTATCTATATGTTAAGTCATTCATATGTGTTACTTTACCGGAAGGATAAACACAAGATACATACCAGGCCATTCAGCCTCATAGGAATACCCAAGGTTCCCAGGTGCCGTCACAAACATCTGAGCATTAGTTATTGGGGGCCAGAAAGGAACCATGTTGTACTCCCTATTGTGGCCAATGGGTGCGTTCTCCAAGGGGTAAATAGCAGACTCTGCCAATGAGAATGGGGATAGAAGGACCGTCAACATTTACACAAATCTACAATGAGCATTGTAAAGAGGACGCGACCAAATTTGACATATTTATTTTCTTTTGATACACAAACATGTAACGTGAGAGTAGCAACTGATAGGAACTGGTAAGAACAGAATGTCTTTTTCTTATCTTGGAACTGTGCAATTCTATAGAGTTATCCACTTGTAAAACTTTCTCACTGACAGGTGTTATTTCTTCTCACTTGAAAGTGTGATCACATCTTTCATCACCTTGCCTCTCGTGCCTCAGTTCCTTGATATATAACTTGCAACAACACTTCAGTGTCTACAGTAGAAGTACAGCGCATTGCATGATAGCTATTAATTCAGTGTCGGCCATAGCCGCCCACCCTGTAGCCAGCCATACTCACGGGGGTGTCGCCGAAGCCACTCGTCAAAGATGGCGTCGGTGTAGGTGTGCAGGAGCACAAAGATGGGATCATTGGGGGACAGGTGGGTCTGCCCTCCGGTGCCGTTTAGGAAGAGGTGGGCCAGGTTGTGCAGGCTTCGCACTATGGGGTCGTAGTTACCCTGTGGGTGGCTGTAGCCTGATAAAGATGAAAGGAAAACACATTCACTGTCAGTCATTCACTGGGGTGTACTTAGGGAATATTTTCCAAGTGGAATTTTTTCTCAAAAGGCTTTTGGGGAACTTCACTTTTTAAATGACTCAAATCAATGTTAAGAGGGAATTAGACTAAAAAGTTCTTAGCAATGTCATCTGTCTTTCTTTCCTCGTCTTCTCTTTCTCTGTCAGTTTTTTTTTTACACTAAGTGTGTGAGAGAGAACCTGCTGTGAGATATTACAGTTTTATAAGACCTGCTTCTATCAGAGGGAGATCACACTCGGCCTCACACATACAGAACCCTCACTCACCCTCGACGGTGTTACGGAAGCTCTGGGTGGATGTTGAGTAGAATGGCGGTGTGTCGAACGTGTCCACTTCCAAACAGTCGGCAATGTCTTGTGGCTCTGGCAGTCGCTGTACCATGGGTCGTGCCACATTCCCTGCTGGATTTCTCTGGATAGGACCTGTCTCTGTGTCTGCAAAGGAGGAGTGTTGGGGGAGGGTTGAGCCATGGCTCATTTTCACTTGAGGTACAGTATGTACCCCCTCTGATTCTTCTGGATGCAATTTGTCTCTGTGTGCAAACCGGGGTTGAAGACAGACCTCTGAGATACTAAGGAGGTGTACAGTATGCCTACACAAGCACTTACAATTGCTTCTCTATCTTGACGTAAAGCATGTTCCCTGAAAAAGGGGTCCATCTATGTGTTTTCACAGGAATAGAGCTATAGCACTGAGATGCTGAAGGCTGAGAGTTGTAGACAACACTTGGCATGGCTTATTCTTTCTCCTCAGAGGTGTTGTCCCTGCTGAGTTCATTGGGCTTGGGCTTGTTTGTGGGTCTGCTGAAAGAGTGCTGAGATAGTGAAGGACAAACCCTAGCATTCTCAGACTCTAACAGAGATTTGACATTGACAATTATAAGAACATATTCCCACAACTTCTCTCTGATGAAGTGGATGTCAGTGTCTACAGAGGGGTGCAAGAAAAGTTCTGAAATGCTGATGTCTCATTCAGAGAGGCAGTGAGAACCATTTTATGATCATATGGTCTTCTAGAATGGAAATTCTGAAGATCTGTGATCGTATTTGTCAGGCCAGTAATATCCAGTAAGGTCAGGTAACTTCTAAACCTAAAACATAATTCAGTATTTAGCATATGTTGAAAACAAATTGAATATGAAATTGAATTTCAAACACACCATTCAAACTATAAGACAACCACAATTGAACACATTTTTTTTTATTTACTTCTCTAAGTTCACTGTGTACCTTGCAAATTATTTACACTGACCTGCTGTTTCAAAATAACCTCAGGCATGACATGAGTGCGATTCTCAATTCTCACAGAAGCCAATCAACGCCTAACTGTGTTTTCTCACCATTTTTTGGGTGAGGTGTTCCATACTCAAAAAACTGATTTTTTGTTGCAAGCTTATTCAAAAAGTCAAACTTCATACCAATCTGTATAAAAAACAAAACAAAAAAACTTTCCTAATTCCAAATACCACCTGACTATGAATTGTCACTGGTCCTGATTCATAAGGGCTAAATCTGGGCTTTATCAGTTGGTATATTAGACATGTATCTTTCTCTTGGCTGGGAAGCTCAGCAAAGCTAAGCACATGTCAAACTAATTGCACAAACTCACAGCAGGTGTTGGAGAAAACACAAGACATGAAAAGAATAATAGAATTCTGATCCATTCTCCATGGTGGACTTGGAGTACAGTCCAAAAAAGTCTTACCATTTTTTTTTTAAAGTGTGGGTATGTGTGTGTGTGTGGGGGGGGGGCAGGAATGCTGGAGAGCCATATTTGGCTCACATCCTTCTGTAAATGAGTCTCTGCGTGACAGGCTTCTATGTGGGAAAGCTTTTAGAAAACTTTCAGCAGATATGGATAAAAGAAAGAATGCGTCAGCTCAACTACCCGGATTCGGCTATTATCTCAGTATTTGAAGGCGCACTTCTATCATTCATTTTAACACAAAAATCATAATGCACACAAACTCTGTTTTGTTTTAATTTGTTGAAATAAATAATGTAAAAACAACCCAATCTGAGTTTTATTCGTGATAAAGCTTTTAAAATGATGCAATTCATCATTATCAAAAGGATTAAAAATGGACTTTTCTGGTTTTGCATGAAATAAGTTAAATAGGCTATACTGCAAATACGATGTGTGATTTAAGGTGAACACCTTGAGAAAGTATTTGACTTACTGTTGCAGATGGTGCCTAGGGTGTCATAGTCCTCCACACTTTCGCAAATGACTCGCCACTGAGAGAAGATGGAGTTAGCGCTGATGGCGTTCATGTCGAAGGAACTTCGCGCCCCCATCAGGTCGTCCGTGCAAATGTCGCACCTGTCCCCGCCAATAGCGAAGTTCCAATAAGGCAGGGCGAAGCTCGGATTCTGCAGCATATCCTGCCGGGGAGAACAATATTAGAAGATCGATATTATTGTAAGTAGCCATTCTCTGCGCCATCATACGTGTCCAGCAACAGTTAATAAACACGACCTCAAGTGCAATTGATGATGCTTTGGTATTTCACTTTATTATTTAACTTCAGATAGTCTACTTTGTACATTTCATGAAATCGGGTGTGTAAGTGGAATTAGTAGAGCCAACACACTCACACCATCTCTTGCGCGCACACGCGCATACACTACAGAGGGAGGGAGACGGCGTCAGGGTGTGTTGGCTGTTTAGAGAGAGACCCGAACATAATAGTACTTGCAGACAACAATTTCAAGCAACTATCATCTTTACCTGCATGTCCCGCTCGAGCTGAAGCAGGTGGTAGCGATGCCAAGTCACAAAGCCAGGCCCTTCATGCGAGAAGTCAACTCCTCCGAAACTTATTTGTCCCGGCCCCAGGAAAGTTTTACTGACAGAGTAGTAGTGGGTCCACACGAAATAGTTATAGATAGTGACGTTATCGAACTGCATGGTGTTCCCATCCGGTCCAAAAATCTCAGCGAATCTTCGGGTCGCTATAACTATGTCCGGATGTACTGTGCGCTTGGCACGGTCCAGAGCATTCAAGAAAGCTCGCCTCTCATCCGCATTGAACTGCATTATGTTTCTTCTCACTGAGGAAGAATGATAATCCAATTACTATGGGATTTTAGTACTTGAAAAGGCAATATACAGGTGATTCCCAATCAATGCATGATATTGATTGGGATATTTAGTTTATCGGTAAGTTTGCATATTTGTGAGATAATAGTCTAAAACACTAAAACAAAACTTAACCGAAATTTGGAATGCAAATGTAAGGCTAAGTGAAATTCAACAGAACATCTATGCAAGTCAACGTTATCATGTAAAATATGCAATATATTAACTCTTTGTACTTTATTAACGGACCAAGCTGGGCTACATTTTTAAAAACACCTGTTGCTCATTGTGTCATCTGACATTTTCAGTTGTTTCATTCTGTTTATTTGTTATTCAGTCTCACCTACAGCCACTGGCTGATCACAGTTGGAACCTGTAAGCCCATGTCTGCACCGACCACAGTCGAAGCCTGTGAAATTCCCATTGCACTGACACGTCCGATTAAAGAAGCGGACGGGCCAGCGCTCTCTGTCATCCCGGCCATCGTGGGGGTACTGCGGTCCGTGTGGTCGTGAATCCGCGTTTATCGGTACGCATTGTCCTCGTCCCAAACTTGCACCGCAGGGGTCGTTCGCAGCAGTTGGCGATGGGCAGCACTGGCCGCTGCGGAGCACCTCAGGTGTCACGCATACCCTTGGAAACTGAGCGCTCACTAGCACGGCACCCAGCACAACCAGACAGCCGGACCTCCACATGGCAAAATAGGCAAGTTGGGGACGAAAAATGTTCAACACCGGATTCGCAGTTACTCTTGGAGTGAACCGAGGTGTGTCTATGTCTTCTGCGGTAAGTAGAATGTATTTCCCCTAAAACTCCATGAAACAGCAGTAAGGTGTCTATTTGTGGGACTTTTTACAGTGAAAGATCTATGCTAAAACATTTTCTATTTGTAGTCAGTAAAACGCCAGGTCTTACATGGCACCAATCATCCTAAAAACGGCCAAACGAACGTGTGGCTTTAAATAGCGGATTAGCGCATGACTGCTTGGATTTCTGATCTCCTCGTGACTACATCACATTTCCTACTGGGGAATAGCCGAAGGTTGGTTGCTGAACGTTCAGTCATGCGTACTTTACCCCCTCAGGCCTCAATGAGGAGACTACAGTCAAAGTTTATAAAACATCGGATAGAGGCCTATTTATTTATTAAATCTAATGGGAAAAAAATCTTTTCTCCAGGAGTGTCAACACACCTCACTAAAGTTTACATTTAAGTTATCATTACATCTCACATCGAAAGGCATAGCCTACATATTTGTAGGAATCATCTCTAGAGCATTGGTTCTCAAACTGGGGTCCGAGGATCCCAAGGGGTCCACAGCACATTGCCAGGGGGTCTGTGAAAAAGCTAAAAAGTGTAAACTTGTCTTAAGAATACTAGAGATCAGTACAGAGCCCAGTCACATTGTGCTCATTATTCCCACCAGCCTAACATTAGTGACACATTTATTTCATCAATCTGTCAAAACACTTTCCTTGGGCATCAAAGTTAACTGCAAGCAAAATGAATATTAGTTATTATTACTTATGTGAAGCAAACTGTATGTTTTAACACTGTAGGCCTAGATTAGCCAGATGGAATAACATGCATATTTAAAACTGTTGTGGTATTAGCAAAATATGTTTTTTAGAATAGAAGCATCTAAAAGAAGAAATGGCTATAATCTTATAGGGTTACATTTTTGTTGCAATTTTGAGGGGTCCTTGAAAATAATTCTGTACCATGAAGGGTCCCCGGCCCAATAAAGTTTGAGAACCCCCGCTGTAGAGAATGTATTTCAGTTTGTTTTCAAAATACTGTCTCACAGATCTCTACCCATGTCTTAAAATTATTAACAAATCTGTTATAACCCATAACTTTGCTGTCATTTACTCATCTCCATCATGTTACTTTAAGCATAATTCTTTACTGTCATTCATTAGTAATGGTCATGGGAAAGCACATCAGTGGGATCATGAATGGGAAAATATGGGAAAGGACATCTTTGTAGCTTTTTAGTCAGCCAATTCCTTTACTTAAAACCAACACACACTAATTCACTCACATGCTCACACTTTTTTTGTGTCTGCTCATGTGACCTCCCAATCCCAAAGCGTTGGCAACTGTGGCAGGAGATTAGGTCACTCACTGAGGGAGAGCTCCTACCTTCACCCACCACTTCCCCCCATAACTCCAACCCTGCCTCCTAGTGGTGGAGCACAAACTCTGTGCCCTATACTCAAGTATTGTCCCCTACCCCGCCCCACTACAACTCCCCCCTAGTCAATCAGCTGAGCTTTCTTGTTGACCCAGCTCGACTGCTCACGTCCCCCAAACCTCCCCGACATTACACCAGCCAAAGAGCAGCTTACCCTGTGGACTGTCTGCTCTTTGTAACACCCATGGGTTCAATAAACATATGCAATATAAAATGTAATTTCTCTCTTCTTTGCACTACGCCTGTGAATACAGACAGAACAGTACAGACAGAATGCAGACTTATCTACCCACCTATACAGTGACTGAATGCAGAACAGACATTCACCATGAATGTCCATTCCATTGGTGTTGTTCCTTGTTCCCTGTCTTTGTGTGTGATGAATGTAAAAGTATGTGTCTTACAAGCTACGGGTTGTCTAAATTTCCCTTTGGATCATTAAAGTATCTATCTATCTATCTTGAACTGAAAAGAAAACAATTTTCAGTTGTTATTTTCTTGTAATGGCAACTGTATAAGTGGATAAGTACTAAGGACTAAGTAAATATGAGGATAATTATGGGATATACTGAAGTGATGATTGACTGCGGAGAAGCAACACTAACAAGCAGATTGCTTTTGAGCAGCCGATGCATCACCAACGCAATCTTATGTTTTTTTTTAAATTAATGAATGATATAGAAATGAATATGATTTTAGCATGTCACATGTTTAGCATGTTATTTCTAAAGTAAATTGTACCATCAGAATGGCTGTGAAGGATAACAATTGGCATAGCATTTAGGCGTGACAGACCTCTGCCCAGGATTTAAGTGAAGAATGACTGACCTAATTACACACAAGTTTTGAAGATTAAACTCACATTTTGCTGGATTACTGCCATCTCAGCTCAAACCACAGCAGCAGGTGAAGTTGGCAATTTATGGCTCTGACATTTAAGAGCTCATAATCACGTGGCCTTTTACAGTGGGTAAGGGAGCCATTAATGTTATGAAGACCGTTCATATCAGGCTGAGCATCAGTGTTCATTCCTAAGAAAACCATCAAATGGAATAGCATTTAGAACGATTTTGATGTTAGCTCCAGGTTTTTCTTTATAATGAGAAATGGTTATGATTATGAGATAAGACTATTACATACACTAATTGCCCTCTGTAGGAATCAATGTTGTTATTGTGCTTGTTTTGATAAACTCTATTATCTGTATGTGTTGTGTGTTCTCCACAATGCAAAAACCTTCAATTTAGGTGTTAGGTTTGGAAATGGAATTTCTGACTGTGACCCAAGTAGTGACTATTTAATGTAATTTGCCATTATCTCCATTGGGCCATGATTCAGTGTTTTTTCAGAACCCAGTTCTTGCAACTGGTAGGCCTTATTGTTTTAAGACAGTGCGCCTGTACTTAGGGCTGGTCAGGACACTGGCAATCTGAAACCAGGTCATTTGTGTCTGATAACTATACACACATATTTATCACAGATATTCTCCCCCACTTGAAGCTCTGGTCTAATCTGAAATCAGCTGTTGGTGGAAGTGTCACTCAAAGAACTTGGAGACTGACAGGAACCAAACAACCTGGGTGTCTGCAGCATTGCCAAGGCAGAACATGGGACAATACATCATCCACTGCCTATTGCTTTAGAACCACTGGGTGCCCATATTTTATTCATGACAAATATTTGCTTTAGGTTATTTAGAGGGCATTTCACTAATCAACTACATAATGCCTGTAGAATACATTACTCTCTCTCTCTCTCTCCCTCTCTCTTACTTACAGACACACAAATACACATATGTACACACACGCGCACACACACACACACACACACACACACACACACACACACACACACAAACACAGACACACATGGAGGCACATTAGCACACATAATGTATGTATTGCTGAATTAATTAGAAGTTATTATTTTACTCTAATAACTAGGACGTGCAGTGTATGCCCTGAGGGAAAAAAAAAAACTCCTCTCTTAATTAGACAACACCACAGTGGCCCTGCCGACGTGGCTCTGTTCTGCCAGGAGAGAGAGAGAGAGAAAGAGAGATAAAGAGAGAGAAGGAGAAACACAGGCCAGGATGCCCAGGCTCCCAGTGCTGTTGTTGTCAGAAAAGCAAAGGTTTTTACTGTGTGTGTATGTGTGCGTGTGTGCGCGTGTGTGTGTTTGTATGCTGGAAGAGTTGAGTGAGTGAAGTCCAGGCTTTGAATTGCCATATGTCTGTCTCCACTTCAAAGGCAAGGAGCCCATCTCGGATGGGACTAGGGTGAAAGTCAACTCCCTGTGGAAAAATGAAAGAAAAAAACACTGATGAAGAGAAAAAGAGAGAGAGGAAGGGAGAGAGACAGGGAGAGAAAAAAAATCATTCCAGGTACAAAGAGAAAGCAGACCGTTCACACCCGTTTGAAAGCTGGCCTGAGGTGCCTTAGCCAAATATGTAAATAGTTTGTCTTTCGTTTTATTTTTTTCCTCCCCTTATTTTCATAAGGACAGCAGCGAGATGAAATGAGGAGAGACTAAATGTGCTGCCAGCTCTCCCAGCGCTTTGCCCTCTGAGTTTGTGCACTAGTCACACCGGCGGGGCGTTAGCCTCTTGCACAAATCGCTAGAGGGTTACTTTCAGTATCCCGTGCAGTTCGCTGTAGCTGTTAGGCAAAGGAGAAAAAGATTTGAGTGGTCACATGCAGTTCACGTTACTGTTGCTGGCTCTTAATGCTTGGCTGAGAGGGGCCTTGTAAATCGGTTGCCGTCACAAGGGATTATGAGTCAGGATCCAGCTTTTCAGGATCTAGTCTTCTCTTTTCTTTCTAGAGGATGGAATGATCTTTGTGATGTCCTCTTTAAGGTATAGAGAAATGGTGTATGTATGTGTATGTATGTGTATATATGATGTTTCAGTATCTGTTACACATCAAAGTGGACATCCAAGGCAGTGACTGTGTGGTGTGTGTGTGTGTGTATGTGTGTGTGTGTGTGCGGGTGCGTGTGTGTGTGTGTGTGTGTAGGCAGCATTGTTTTATTACAACTGGCTTGGACTAGACAGCAGAGCGAGAGTTGACTTGGTCATGCACCCCATCTGGACCGAACCCAGATCACCCAAGTGCATGATGGGTGATGGCAAGTGCTTATAAAACTGCCTAAAGAATATACTCCCCCAAGAGGTCTCTGGTACCCCAACAGTGCCAGTGGGATCAACACTGTAGTTCAGTGGCATCAATTATGCAGCTGATGTAAACGATGTTCCCTGCTTGCTTACTTTCTAAATAATGAAACACTTTTTGGTTCACTGCCTTGGTTTGGGCCAAGGCTGACAGTATGAAGGATTTACTCTGCACAAGACATCCTTTGATAAACTATGATAAAACACAAAACAAACACTAGTAACATCCCGGATAGTTGATGCAACATTAATGCAATACTGTGCAGTAAATCTAATCAGACCAGTGGCAAGTGAAGATGTTATGAAGTTGTGTTTTTGCCCATCTCACTGTAGTTCACCAAGCGGTCACCTTAGTCAGACCCCGAAGCGTAAACATGACACCCCCGTTTTTTACCACTGTCACTTCGGCCTGCATATTAGATACGTGTGGCTCAGATTCCACCACTATGGCGAGGCAGTTAGAAAATATAAAACGTTTAAAAATATATATATATGAAAATAAATACAATATAATTTTTTTATGTGAGCAGCAACTGGTTGGAGGTGTACTCTATATGGGGGCTGGCAGCAACATCTTCACACTTGAGACACTTCTCTTGTGAATACAAAAGCATGGAGCTATATTACAGTGTAATAAGATACAGACTGAGTGGGTGTCTGTATGTTTAACCTGTTGTAAAATCCTTATGTGAAAACTGGTTATGAAATCATGTTTTGAAGGGGTGAGGGAGAGGGAGAAAAAAAATTAATTGAAAAGGAATGTCCACATGTGTGCTTCCCATCGAGCTGGATGACTTTCCGTTGGAGTCATGGTGTTGAGTATTCGGGGAATGTTCCTCTCAGTCTTTCAAGTCTATTACAGTATTTAAGAGTGAGAGAGAAACTCTGTATGTGTGTGTGAGTGTGTGTATGAGAGAGAGAGAGTAGGTCCTTCTCCTTTATAATCTGGCAGACTGCTAGAGTACCCCACATGCTTCCTGAAATGCTCACTCAGTTGAAAGAGGCTCAATATTTACATAACCTCAGAGTCTTCACATGGGCATGAACTACTAACTAACTACTATCCTCCTCTCTACACACTCACTCACTCACACACACTTACATCCACACAGAAAGACACACGCACACACACACACACACACAACACACACACACACACACACACACACACACACACACACCTCCATTCTTCTCTCTTCACCAATCAACTTCTCACCCCCCTTCTTCATCTCATCCCATCGCTTTCTTTCTCCCTCCCTGTGATGGTGTAAACCTTGCAAGTGGAGTATCATGTGAGAAGATGTGACTGTTAGCTTAAGTGTAATCTTAGCCTGTGGTGAGAGAGGCCCACACTGGGCTCCATTAAGAGACCAACAGACAGACGATCACATGACTCCCACTTGATGATGACCTTTTGCATCACCTTGTGTGTCTCCCCACAGATCCTGGAAATTGAAACAGTTTAATACCAATGTGTGTGGGGTTTTGTTTGGTAGCTCAATGTATTTTTTAAAAAAATATTTATATATATATATATATATATATATATATATATATATATATATATAAAATAACAGTAGTAGTTTGTAAAGTCTGTGTGACAGTTAAGTAGCTTTCAGGAAGATGTTTCAAATCGTGGGTTTCAGTAGCCAGGCAAGCGCCACCTTGTGCTTCTGCTCAAAATCACATTTCGCTACAACACAGTTGGGGATGTTGCTTAATAACCCCTTAAAAACACTTGCGTTCATTCATGCGAAGGTTTCTGACAACCCGGTTCTGATTGGTTGATATTACCACCCACTGACCAGAGAATCCATCAAACCATGCAGAGGGCTGTTGGAGAATGAGGACAGAAAACCTATACTGGACCTCCCATTTTGGTCCGTTTTCAACTCGTCCAATTGTACCCATTTCATCTAATTCCAATTAAAGGGGTCAGGGGTCAGTCCAGTGCAGTATTATATGGGTACCATGTTTGTCTGTCAGTCGTTTTTTATCAGTTGTCAATGGTGATGTCTGGTTTTGAAGACATTAGTAAAACAGTACCAGTAATAACAGTATTATGACCATAATAACAGTATTATGTGAAAAGTGGTTGATTCTTTTTGAAGATGCTCTATCTGAAAACTCCACATCCTCTGTTCTTCAACAGGAGTCAAGGGCTGAGATGTGCAAAAGCATCGTAAGCCTCAGTTGTATGTAAAGTCTCTCTTATGAACATCTTTTGCTATTTTTTGTGCATTTCCTGAGACCATTGTTGCTTATGAACAGATTTAGACGTGATCTATAGCTTCAGTCTCTCTCTCTTTCTCTCTCTCTCTCTCACACACACACACACACACACACACACACACACAGACGCACACACACACGCACACACACACAGACACACACACAGTCCTTGTGGAATCCTGTTTTATCCTTGAAAAAGCATTGATCTTTCAGACTTCCACACCCTTAGGGGTCCACTACTGATGGCATTTTTCACATGACCGTGTGCCCCCCCATAACCTCACCCCGCCCCAAGTCATTTCCACACACAACCTTACACACGCACTAGGAGAGAGCACCTCTTTTCCTCTAACCACACACAGGAAAGGATTGTAACCCATCACCCCTTCACAAACCCAGCCCCATGGCTGTGATATCATCACTGGGATAGCAAATCACATGGGAGGACATCATATTGTGAGTCAGTCGCTTGATTGTGAATCTAAGGTGTGAACAATGTTTAAACTCATGAAGGTTTACACTGTGTGGAGCACTATGACATTAGTTATGGGTGAAAAAAAACTGAATCAAGGGTGTGGCCAGAAACATGCAAAAATGGAGATCTCTGTTTTACACTTCATTTCAGCCTTACCTCCCTCTTCAGATTGCACCTTCACTTGTGAAAGAGAGGCAGTGTGATCTGCCAAATCTGTTTAAACACCTCCATTATTGCTCAAGTATCCCCTTCTTATCTGCCACCCTCTATTTCTTTCTATTTGTTTCTTTCCGTTTCAAAAAAGCGGCTTTGCAAAAATGATAATATTTATAAATATATCATCAAAAAGGAGAGGATAGGAATATATACATACAATGCCATATGTGCTGTGTCGTCAAGCAGAATGTTGTTGTTTATTGTTTGCAAGTTGTTGTTTCTTTGATGTTCCTTGATAGCATGGGAAAATCACCTGTCAACACTTCACATTTTTTGTCTGCTTTACCCCTAATGAGGCATACATAAACAAGTAAATAAATAAACAATTAAAAGCCAACTTTTCATACACCGTGAAGCAACCATCTGTGTCAGCAGCTGAATTAGCTGCTCAGGCAAATCTTCATAAAACTTTACACACACGCACACACGCACACACACACACACACACACACACACACACACACAGGCACACCATGCTAATCTAACATTTCTTATCCACGAAACCCTGCTGGTCCAGCTTGTGACTACACAATATGATTATCACCATTGGAGAAGTTTGGGGAGGCCTAAGTGGCTGTATTTGGACAAAGCGGTCGTTGTTTGGCTGTTAATATTTCCCAGATTATGCCCTCCGACCAACATCACCCACATCATCCCCTCCAGCGCTCCTGATGCTTGCCAAGGGCTTTATGTTTGAACAA
The DNA here is from genome assembly GCA_015244755.2 of Tenualosa ilisha. Lineage (NCBI taxonomy): Eukaryota > Metazoa > Chordata > Actinopteri > Clupeiformes > Clupeidae > Tenualosa > Tenualosa ilisha. The sequence goes on along the minus strand of PYXC01000721.1, from coordinate 27,722 downwards.
TATGAGCATTATTGTGCAGCGGTTTTGCCCACTGAAATGTGTTCAGTCGCATGAGAAAATTTTGGAATGTAGGCAGCACGTGATTTTACATGCATGCCAAGATTGGCTGACATTTTGGTTAAGATTTGATATGAAATAGCAGTGTGGTAAGTTTTCTTTGCGTGTTTGTATTTTTCTGATTGTGTTGGGACCATGTCTGTGAATACTGAACAATATGATGACTGGATTTCCTGATATACAGTATGTTTTTTATTAGTCTGTTATTAGTCTATTGTTTTGTTCCTTTCCTTTTTTAGTGTGAAGTCTTTTTCTGTTTTACCAGTATTTGTGTGTGGTGTGTGTGTGCAATCCATTTGTAGTAGCTATAATCTCCATTTACAAGAATATAAACCTTAAACTTGATCTGCTCAAGATTTTCTCTATGGTTTTCAGAACTCCAGTGGTATGGCCTATTATATACAGCACACTTTACAGTTTACATCACTAAAGAAAGAACAGATAAAGGTAAAAAAGTACCGGAAGATTAAAGGATGAATAAAGAGAAGTGAAAGAAAGAAAGAAAGAAAGAAAGAAAGAAAGAAAGACAGAAAGAAAGGAGACAATTACTGCAGCAGCACCCCGAAGGATGAAGGAGCACTGTATGGCCAGAAGAGGCCACTCTTAGCACATACACAGACAGCGTTAAAGGGAAGGCAACACCCTCCTCTCAGGCCGCTGTGCTTACATTTAACATGCTGGCCTCATTTACCACTGTCTGATCAATTCGGTTAACTAGGTTTAGAGTGTTTTATCTTTTAGAAGTTGCTTGGATGGATGAATAGATAGATAAATAGATAGATAGATAGATAGACAGACAGACAGACAGACAGACAGATAGATAGATAGATAGATAGATAGATAGATAGATAGATAGATAGATAGATTGTTATACAAGTAAAGCTTGCTTGACCTTGACTTTGACAGGCTGTTCCATGATTCCTCAGAAGGTCAAAGGAATTAAAAAGTGTTGTGTTACTGTACTAATTTGAGGATGCTGTTTGAGGACAGCAAGCATGACTAGGAGAAACTGGGGATGTCTGTTTGATCTTCTCTATTACAGTCGATTTCAGAGTGAAAATAATCCCGCTGAGAGCCCGGTCTACCCCAGCCTGACAGCAGGCTGAGCTTTACATCTGTTCCACACTTGACGTGGAGTGGGAAGAAGGTTCTGGAAAAGTCTGCGGCAAGGTGTGCCAAGAATAAAACAACAACCGATAAAAAAAAAGTTAGACTTTCTCCCTGACCCTTTCCCACCTCCTTGGTTGTGTCATGGAAACTTCCAGAATGGCTGGTGTAGACCAATCAGTCCGGCTGATAAACTGTCAGTCTGAAGTAACTACCTCTCATGCAAACCACCCCTCCCCACTGCCAAACCCCCACAGCTATCGGGTTACTGTCCACTTAGCAATTCCGCCTGCACCTTAAATCTGCTTCTCTCCAATACGCGAGCACTTCAGGTGATTTACATAGCAATATTTTAAGGCCGCGGTCCATTTCCATGACCTGGCATTAGCAATAAAAAAGCAGAGATATACTGCTGTGGCTCACTGCCGTGCCTTGATTGCTTTTTAACTGTCACAAGTTTCTCGGAAGCGCTTCGACAGAACACAGCAAAGCAGCAACAACAGCAGCAGCTAGATGCTAGGAGGGGAAGTAGCAGAAAGCAGATCCCTGTCTTCAGGTGGAAGTCTTGGCGCACTTGCGTCCCATCGCATTACATCACACGAAAGCGTGGTGTGTATTGTATGTGTTTGTGTGTGAGTGTATGTATGTGCATGTGTGTGTGTGTGTGTGTGTGTGGTGATGGGGGGGATTTTAGGTAGATGGCATTAGCGTTAACGGGGAGGCGGGCGCTCGTCGCCGTGAGCCTGATCACCCGCGGCAGGCGCAGCAATTAGCGCTGAGTGAGCCGAGTGTTACCTCAGTCTCCAAATTGTATGATGAAACGGCGGCACCGGTGACTACGTTGCCTGGAGCCTGAGCCAATTAAACTGGGATGTGGCAAACAAGTCACTGCTGACACATTCAAAGAGATAGATGGAGCAAGAGAAAGAGAGAGAGGATGGAAAGAGAGAGAGGAAGGGAGGGAGGGGAAGGCATAACCTGCAGCGATGCACTCATTTAGGTAGCATACGGAGACTGCCAGTCCCAGACTTTGGGAGAGGAACCGGGAGGTTTGCTATACATAGGCCACGCAAACAAGGCAGTAGCCTGCAGTGCTTAGAGTCAGAGAGGGCATAGCAGAAGCCCTTCGGGCGATGTAAGCACCTATAAAAAGCCCATGTTTTCTGTGTCATACAGAATCCAGGTTCAACCAGGGCCCTGTCAAACTAAATATAAACAAGGTTGGAAAAATATATCTTTTTTTAAAAAAAAAAATAAATAAAATAAATAAACACATGAACAACCGTGGCACTACTAAAAACTGATGAAGTGTCGAGGCTGTTCCACGGCATTGCCAGCAAGTTCACAGGAGCTGAGATTGGTCTCTGTGTTTTCTCGCATTGGTGCTCATGTGTGATGCCACTGGTAGGACAACGCTGTCACAACACAGGCTGCTCTTGTCCCAAGCTGTGACAAAACGGCTTGTTTACCACTGGCTGGGTACAAAAAAGAGGCTCCATACTGCATGTGTATGGCTTGCTTCTCTCTCTCTTTTCTCCCAACACTTAGTCACAATGGTGTACCAGTTATTCCCTAGAGGTCAATGCAGAGCATCGGGAAAGAAAAAAAATAAGCTGTCGATATGCAAAATAATGTGTCTGCATTTGCAGAAGACTTATAAAAGTTTCTCTTTATTCAGTCCTAACACTAGAGGTATTTCTGTTGTTCTATTCATTGTTTCTGGTATCTAATAAAAGGTTTCCCCACCTGCACATTTTGTGTAGTTTAGCCTAAATGCCCCTATAGATCCACTGCCTTATAAAAATCTGTTTGACTTCATTCTGTGAAAAAAACACAAAGCTCACTGGAGAAATGAATCAATGGGGCAACCTTTTTCGGCAACAAGCGGCACATGGATTTTGTGTGATATGTGATATTGACCTGTTTTTAGTGTCACGGCCCAACTATTTTCATCTTTAGCTCATCCCCTCCAAAGAGAGAAATCCTTGAATATCTATACCCATCTCACGGAAATAAGTAAATAGATAAAGAAATAAAAACAAACTAGATAAAGAAAAAAAGAAACAAAAAAAGAAGAAAAAAAAGAAACAAAAGAAACAAAAACAAAATAGATAAAGGAAAAAAAAACAGAACCAAAGAGAGTTTTCTGTTGCAGGGTATTCGACCCATGTCGAGTGGCCTAACGTCTGCTCCAAAAATCAAAGATGCGATTGTTTGGCCATCGCCCCTGTGAGGTGTCCCTTCTTCACGCTGCGTCTTCAGTGGGACTGCAGCCCTGAAATGGTGTGGCTGGAACAAAGGGATTTCGGAGAGAGGGCTGATCAAAGGAATGGACTTGGGGGGTGATGGTGCTGAGGGGAGATGGTGTTGAGGGGTTGGGGATGGGACGTGTGGGCTGGGGGGGCTGTGATTTACCTGACCTGGTTTCAAGTGCAGAGTGGAAGCGATTGCGAGGGTGAGAGAGACAGATTGAGAGAGAGAGAGAGAGAGAGAGAGAGAGAGATGATTGTGATGCTGCCTTATGGAGGAGAGAGGGGCCTAGTGATGATAGTCATCTGTAAAGCTTCACTCAGTCACTCACTCACCAATTCATTCAGTCAAAACAGTCACGTGTTTGTCAGTCTCTCATTCACTCAATCATTCATTTTCTCTCCCTCAGTATAAGAGATTTTTTTAGCAAATGCTGTGCCAATGAGATCAAATAACACAAAGAAATGCTGTGCTAATAAAATTCAATAACCACAAGCTTGCCATCATTTCACTTCATGAAGTGAAACATGAAGTGAAACTCTGCCTTCGCTTGGTAATCATTTATCCAACCAATCACATTATGCATGGATTGCTACTTCAAACAACATATTTGACAGCATTGATTTATTTATTATTATTCTGACAGCAAGTTTTTATGTTTGCAGGGACTGATACTATCAACTTCACTTTTGATTTCAAACCTGTGCCACCCCCTTTTGCCACTGATTGGTGCCCTTTTTGATACACACTCTTTATTTTGTTTATTGGCATCAATACACAGTAATTAATAGGAGTTGCTTTCATGTAGACTACTTCTCTCTGAGAGTATTTACAATTTGCACCAACAACTTGTTAGGCTGCTCATGTTTCTCTATTTTATACCAAACATGTTTTTATTAATATGCACATTGCACCAAGCCTACAACGGGGTCTGGAGTGACTGCATAAAAATGCATTCAAATGATGTCCATTTGGCCTCAGGTTCACATGGCAACGATGCAGCTGTGCAGGGCATTGGTCAGGGGAAATGGACAGAAAATACACAAGGAAAATGGACTGCTTGAGGGTGTGCAAATTGTACCACTTTCAGACAGGCAAGTTTAACTACCCTACTGATAGAAAGCCAGTGATTTAATAGGCAACATTTAATGTTATATACCCGGTCAATAGGACATCAAGCATTTAAACAGTCTTGAATGAATAAACATACTAGAATGAATTTTACACATCTACTGATGGGTTAGTCTACACATCTGTCTCATTTGTTTCAGAGAAGTATCGTCTCATCTGATTTGTCATTTATGGGATGGTAAATATTGGCATGATCTGTAGCACTCCTACACTTAAGAAACTGTTCCACAGTGTATAATGCATTACTCATAGTGCATCCTGTTGTTCCACTGTATGTATCCACTGTCCATGGCTAAATGTACCATGTCTAGAATCTGAAAGTGACAGTGGACAAACGCATATGCAAAACACATACAGATTAAGCCTGTAACTTAACATAATTTCTACTTAATACTTCATTGTTCATTTGCATTGTCATAGTAAGCTAACAGTTTAACATTCATTGGGGGAACAGGGGGTATGTACCACAAAATAGTTCCACTTAGGGTATCCAAAAAGCTAGCGGCAGCCCTGTCTAATTCCATAGAGTTTCCATAGGAAATCGTGTAAATTTCTTCTTCTTCTTCTTCTTTTTCTTCCCCTTTTTCAATATTCCTTTCCTGCACGGTACCTTGCATCCATAAGTGATGATGTCATTGATGTTCAGACAGTTATGCCTACGAGACGCTCCTGTTGGCTTCGGTGGGTACACTCGTGCAGTCGCACGCGTAATGAATTTAAAGTGAACAGTTCACTTTTGTTCCTACCATAAAAAAAGAAAAAGAAAAAAAAGAAAAAAAAAAACTTCACGCGACAATGTCATTTCCTTTCTTCCCATCAGACTGGAATGAGAACAGAGAATATCCAAGGTGATGGAAGTCATTCTGTCAGGCTTTGACAAGTGAACTAAAAAAGACGGAAGAAAATATCTCTTCACCCCTGGTGCAAGGATCACCTAGGTGCAGTTAATGAAGGATTCATGAGAGGACGAAGAGGTGGCTAACAACCTTTCATTACACAAGGCAATTACCCGCATCTAAAATATAATTTTTTTAAAATATATTTATTTATGGTCATTTTTTCAAAGCTGTAGCCTCGAGTGGGCCACCCAGCTCTCTGACTTGTTGGATCCTGCTCTCAATCAAGCAAAAAAGCCATCAAAGGCATCCCACAAGACTGTTAGATCATTAACAGATCAGCTCCGCTTGACATGAGTGGACTTAAGTCTGCAGTCACAGAGAGTCTGCTCTGCCCAGAAGCAACCGAACACATCACTGAGGAGGATACAGAAGAGCCATATACTTCTTTTTAAAAATTGTATGATCTCTCAATCATTTCAAAGTGCTCAAGGAGTTGGAAAGATCTTGCTGAGGTCATACTAGGAAGTGTGTTCTCTCACACACACACACACACACACACACTAATGTAGTAGATAGGTCTACTTAACCCTCCTGTTGTGTTCTGGTCAAATTGGACCGAAATCACATTTCTTTCCCTCTCAAAAATGTACTCAGTCTAATTGGATGGTCATGGGGTTCCGTGACATTGCTCATACAAGCGATGTGAACACATAACACAAAATTTGGGCGGTTTTACTGAACTTTCTTACACCTGTGTTGTTCTGGTCAAAAATGTCCAGACAACAAAATTACTGGTGAGACCACAGTAAATGTTAATTATTTTCACGCACACAGATGGACAGTGTAAGTGTGTTTGTGTTCACTTACACAAACATAAACACACCCCTCACTCCCTATTTTTGATTCCAGTGACAACCTCCACCAACAACCTATTTCCAATAAAATATATCTTCCTCACTAAATTACATATAGGTCTAGGCTTAATTTAGTGAGGCTTTTAGGACTTAATTACCACAATACACAATATTGACATAATATAACAACTGTAATATTCAAGAGAGCATAAGTTGATACAGAGGTCTATCACAAAATTGAATGATTATCATTGATAATGTATGTATTATCTCAAGTTCACATACTTGACGTCAACTTTGGTGTTCTGGTCATCAACAACAGGGTTAAGCCTTTCTGTGTCTCTTTGGCTAGCATCATAGCTTTTATGTTCTAGTCTCACCTTAACCATGACAGAGAAGTTTAACTGGGATTTCACCTGCTGCTATCTGTACTACCACAAGAGACAAGAGGCCAGTCATTTGTTAGCACACATTTATGTCATGTAAGCAAATGTATTTCATTTGTTAAGCACATTTTAGGGTGGTGACAGTGGCAAAATGTTCTTGCTAATTTAATGCCTATTGAGACAGAAAATTGGATCTACTCTTGGGGGCTGCATGAGTGTGTGTGTGTGTGTGTGTGTGTGTGTGTGTGTGCGCGTGTGCATGTATGTGCGTGTGTGTGTGTCGCTCCAGTGGAGGCTCACGATTTTTGCCAGAGATTAATTAAAATGAAGATTTCAGAGTAGGGAGGTGGAGAAGGAGGAGGAGGAGAAGGAGGTGGGGGTTGGGGTGGGGGTGGTGGTGCTGATGTGAGTGGCTAGAGGTAGACTTGAGTAACAGAGGAAGAGAGAAAGAAGGGGGAGGGGGGGGAGGAGGAGAAGAAGTAATAGGAAAGAAAAAAAGTGACAGTCTCTTTTTCTCTCGTTCATATTTCTTCATAATTGGAATGGGAGGATCTCTGGAGGGGGCCCTGGGTTGATGCGGTCCTAAGCTGAGGGATTTGCAAAGTGCGTTTCCCACTGAAGCCTACCTGTCTAACTGTCTCAGTCCTTTCTCTCTTTCTCTCTCTCTCTTTCTGTTCTGTTTTTCCATCTCTCTATGTTTCTCCCCATCTTTCTGAACTCCCTCTGGACCCTGTCAGACTGACTGATGCTTTTGTATAGGTATCGCATAGGGTGTGTACATTCATTCAGTAATATTTCACAGTCATGTCATAGGGCTAACATTAGACTATCATACACAAACACAACAGACATATTGGTGGAGGACTCCCAGAAACCACACAACAAACACACACACACACACACACACACACACACACACACAGAGAGAGAAAGAGAGAAGGAGCAATATAGCTTTTGCAGTTTTTTTTTTTCTTTTACCCTTATCCGCTCTGTTGAAGCAGTCATTCTGCTATCATCACAAATCAGAGCAGCTATCTCGACGTCTGTCTCTAAACCTCCAAATGAATGCTGAGCACGAAACATACCACTGCTTTAGACTTAGGAGAAAAGTTTCTGCATGTTTCATGCGTAACTGAAGTAAAGGTTAACTCCAACTCCTTCTCTCTCGCCCTCCCTCCTTCTCTCTCTCTCTCTCTCTTTATCTCTCTCTCTCTCTCTTTCTCTTTCTGCCTTTCTCTCGCCCTCCTTCCCTGTAATCCTATGTCTGAAGATGAAACAGGTTCTCTGACTTGCTCTCTCGACGTGGGATTAGTGGCTGTCACTTGTGGGATTTTCTCTCGGGCCTCAACACTCCTCCCTTGTCTTCACTCAGACCTGTATCGCCTCACTTCTCACAATCTCACCCAAAGCACTAGTGAACACCCCCTCTTCACCAGGTCTAGTGTCTCGCACATTGTTTTGTTAGACCTTGGGGGAGCAATAATGTGGTGATGTGGTAAGACCATACACATCTGCTATACTTATTTTCCAGATGTGCCTAACAGTTAATGAATCCAAATAATGATGTCAACTTCTTTCCATGTTACAGTGATGCTAACATTGGAAATAGGGCTGGCAATATCCACTGACAGCACATGTGTACGTACAGATGTTGCACATCTGTGCATTTCAGTTTGATAAAGATGCTTTTTTAGCCGTCAAGACTCAAGACCTTTCTTGTCTATTTTTAAGATTATATATATTCAATGACTAGCACATTACAATAATCACTAGTTTATGGTACTGTTCAACTACAACCTAAATGTAAAAATGTAAGTGTATACAATTTTTCACATTCATATTCATATTCATAGTTATGAGTTAATTTTAGCATTTCAATGAAGTAAGAGTACTTGACATAGATGGCATGTAGTTTACCTCAGTATTGTGTTATACCATTGGTTCACCTTAGTATTGTGTTATACCATTGGTTCAGCCACATAATAGCTGCAGACATTACATTAGGGCATTACTCTGCCATTATGTCATTTTACTTTTGCAAGTTCAGTGGAATTGTTTATTAACAGCCCTTTGTACATGCATAAAAATGTTGTATTAAACTGGTGATGGACAGAGCGATGTCACACTAGGTGTACAACAAAACTTTATGTAGAATTTTCCTGAAAAGAACCCTTGTCAATGTCCAGGAAGGTGAAAAAAGTTCCCTCTGTACTTTCCTCTGTGCTTCTGAGAGTTCACTTGGACACCTGGCATGGATGTGGTTTTTGGGAACACGATTCGTGGCATCGCTCTCGCTCTCTTGGGGTCCCTGTGCTTTTGCTGCCTGCCATGACGGATTGCAGCGTCTGTCAGCAATTGAACAAAAGTAGAAGTTCATCCCTCAGGGTTAGATGATCGAGCACTGTGTGCGCACAACAGAGAACATCTCCAGCACCCTCGCCAACAACAGCGGCATCACACAATACATGATTAATGTCAGGTCTGATTGAATGCAGTCCCATGCACGTAAGTCTTTGTGATCGAACAATGCTTCCCATTACCTAACCTAAGCTCTGAGTGAGGTCTTCTGTTTGTTGTAATTCACCTTTTGCAGCGTGTTTGTGCTCAACTTTTGTGTTTTAGAATTTGGTGTTTTTATTTTTGGTTGTTTGTAAACATTTGTGAAGGTTACAACTAGTTTGTTCTATGTTTCTGAGTAACCTTGATGCTTAACCCATGTAATTCAATTAAAGGTTAAAAAATATTTTCACAAATACTGGGTGGAAATGTACTTTCTCATGATTTATGGTTATCTGGTGTAACTAATAAAAAAGCAGAGGGTTTATTTGCACACAGGGTAAAAATTATGCTTGAATGAAAATGTATGGAAATGAGTTCATGTACGTCATGGAAAAATATATTTGGAGAAATAATATTGCCTAGTCAAAAAGAAGGCAATGAATATTAATGTTTCATCAAAAAGGTTTGAGTCAAAAAAAAGAAAAGATATCATGTTCTTCTAGGTATGGACATGACTAGGTTCCCCCAGGATTCAAGATAATGACTGCACTCACAAATATGAGAAACCTTCTCACCCATCACCCATCTGCTGCCGTTCAACCTGAGCGCTTGATCCATTCATTCAGTCTGATCCAAATAACCACATCTCTCCTCTCTCAAGAACACCGCCTTTGATGCTGAAGATGAGGAACTCCTTGATTCTGTGAGCTAGGAAAAAAAAATGAAGAAACCTACAGATGATGAGCACCCCATACACAGAATGGATGTCACAGACTGAAGTAATTACACTCATGCATAGAGATTACCCAGAATCCATTTTGTGCCATCGCATTTGTTCGGTCAGGGCGTTAGAACCCATCCGTATCGCCAATGTGGCTGATCAGAAACGACATCGCAAATGGGATGGTAATGCTCTTTACGCCAAGTCTTTATCGTGACAGCAGCGGTTTATCCACATCAGGACTTTACTTTGCGGTGATATATTAAAGCCACTCATTTGGCCCACTCAATTCTGCAATTTCGGAGCGTGCATTTACTAAATCGATGCTGCGTCTAGAAGCTGTGTTAAATTATATCACAGGGACACGGCTGCTCATCTGGGCGGTGATGCTATTTCCGTCCTCATTCGTGGCAGAAACTCCCAGCTGCCATGGATTTTTTTTTTTAAATGAACCATCATTGATGCACACTGTCACAAAGATTTGTGCGTTTTTTTTTTTCTTCCGAGTACATGTGTGAGTGTGAGTGTGAGTGTGATAGAATGGCCTTGGTCTGAAATAAGATGCACTGCGGAGTTCCTGGCAGTTTGTTGGGTTCTGGCTGATGGACGTACTGCCTCTACTGAAGATTCAAGGTCAAACACCAGATGGGCAGCCATAGGGGAATTTTCTTTTGGGAGAATCAGAGAGAGAAGAGACAGAGAAAGAGAGAGAGGAGGAGAGAGAGAGGGAGAATGAAACCTTGACATTAGAGGAAGTAAGGGTTCTTGGAGAGAACTTTTCCTCTTGAATCTTCCATCCTTGCATTCTTCTGTTTTTTTTTTTTTATGCTCTCTTTTGTTTTGGCTCATGTGATTTGGACCCCAAAACAATACCCTCATTCCTTTTGTGGGCCATCCCCAACCACCACTCACAGACACACACACTCTCACACACACGCTTTATCAGGGCCACTTATGTAACATCCCATTGTGCATTACGCAACTCAATGATATTAATTTTTCATTGTGTCTCTCTTTGAAGTGACTATAATTGGCCATTTATGTGGCTTGTGTGTGTGAGTGTTTCGTGTGCACACCTCGAGTGAGGATTCTGTGCCAGATGAGCAAATGTAAGCGCAAACAAACCCCTTTAGTGTTCAATTCGACAAGCCACGGCAGGGAGAACAATAGCAGATGATACTGCTACAGGAACGTGTTCTTGTACCACGTGATTCATTAACTATTTACTAAGTAGCACCTTAGGGGGCTATAAAGCCCGGATATAGGAGTATTAAGATTTCATCTTCTAAAGGGATGGTCAGCGCATACACAGCATGTTTAGGAAACATCGCAATGGCTGATTACAATCTGTAATATAAATACAATCTGGATAAAAAAGGGTCACCACCGCACACTGGTGGATCTGTGTAGATCTATGTAGATCTACCAGTGTGTGGCGGTGACCCTTTTTAATCTAGAAGTTGTGAATCTGCAACCTACAGGCACCTGGCTTTAAGACACAGTTGGCTGATTATGTATGTTTAAATATAATCTAATCTGACTATAACTATCATTGCATGTACTAAATGCCACTTAATCCATATCATTTTAGACAGTGGAGATTGTTGAGATGTTGATAACTTTAAGTGGTTAATGGATGCATAACTTTTTGTAACATTCTGTCAACATCACTATCCAGTATCCTTATTTGTTTACAGCTCTGGCTCTGGTAACTGGAAACAAAGTGGGTCTTGTCAGTTTCCAGAGCCTGTCCCTCAAACAAAACACTGCACAGTGTCTCTGGAATCTCTGAAGGATAAGTGAGCTAGTCCTCTGATGTGTTTCGTTAGGCATTTGTAATGCATTTGTATGTTTCTTTGAACAAAATGGAAAAACATCTGCTAAACAAACGTAAACAGAAGTTCCATTGTATAGCTTCACTTATGCCATCTACAGAGGTTGCATGGTCTTTTATCTGTGTAGTTATTTATCTATCTACCTACCTATCTATCTACAGTATAATAAAGAATATGCTTTATTTAAGGAGGATTATGGGGATTTCATTGCTTAGCAGATGCTTTGTTTATTGCTGTTTTGGGAAAACATCCCAATTGCCTTTCCCTCCCTTAAGACTGGCAGAGCCATCCTTGCTGACCTGTGAGTGAGTAAGAAGCACGCTAGTCTGCGGCGCATCACGTCACATCACCAAAGAGCGAGATTGAATCTTTGAACGGAGCAGTGTCTGTCGCTGCCAGATCCCCATCTTTGCCCCACGCATCTCGATGCCGCTGCACCTTGCTCAGATTGACAGCCCGCGTCCTAATAGGATAGGTGTCATTCTCGGCACCACAGCTCCAGCCTAGAGTTTAGCTGACAGTGGACTCTGGGCCTGTAACCCACAAAGACTTAATGTATTACCTTGTCACTCCACAAAATCAAGATGGATGCCGCTTTTCCCAGGTGAAGGTTGGTGGTATTTTCCCCTCCGCTCTTTCATTTTTACATGCACCCCTTTTTTGACTTGTTTTCTCCACCATAAAACGAACACATGCTCAGTGTGATTTTCTAGAGTGGCGCGACTTGTTTGTGTGTGTGTGTGCTTGAGTGTGTGTGTGTGTGACAGAGAGAATGTCCTACGCTACCTATTCCATGTGGTACTGACTGAAATGAAGCTTTAAATATTATTGAGATTTATTATATTAGCATTATTATTGTGTATTAATGTTTGCTCTAATAAGGCTGTAAACAACGGAATGGGCTGTAAACTCATTCCCCCCTTCACCCACCTGTGTTTGTATGTTTGTGCACGTGTGTGTGAATGTGTGTGTGTGTGTGTGTGTGTGCGTGTGTATGTGTGTGTGTGCAGCACACTGAGATCATCTGATCTGAACGCACACCTCATTTTCCCAGTTACGTTAATTAAAAAAAATTCCAATGGATGGATGTTTTAAGTTATGGTTATGGTTATCTCTCGTCTTGACTACTGCAATGTCCTCCTATCAGGCCTACCAGCCTGTGCAGTGAGACTGCTACAGATGATCCAGAATGCAGCTGCATGTCTGGTCTTTAACCAGCCAAAAAGGGCACATGTCACACCTCTGTTCATTGAACTTCACTGGTTACCCTTGGCTGCTCGCATTCAATTCAAGGCATTTATGGTGGCCTACAGGGTGAATGATGGCTCTGCTCCCATCTACCTGAACACTCTTCTGAAGCCTTATGTCACCCGACGACCGCTATGCTCCTCTAAGGAACGTTTTCTAGCACGGCCAACGCCTTGTGCAGGTCAATCCAGACTCTTCTCATATCTGGTTCTGCGCTGGTGGAATGACCTCCCAAGTGCTACCAGATCAACTGATACCTTCTCCACCTTCAAGAAACTCGTGAAGACCCAGCTCTTCCAAGAATATCTCCTAGCGTAAATTTTTGAGAATGCACTTAATTTAATTTCTCTACACTGCGTTACACTATTGCACTTTCAACTTAAAATAGTGCAGATTCTATGGTAGCAATATGCACTCCTTGTTTGTTCTTTCACTGAGTTGTAGCTTGAATGTTATCCTCTTTTGTAAGTCGCTTTGGATAAAAGTGTCTGCTAAATGCCTAAATGTAAAATGTAAATGTATGATTTGGATAAAAAAAAAACACAGAAAAAAATTCTACCTCAGTTTTTTAATAACCCATGCATGATGGGGTTAGTGAAAGAGCAGCAAGAGAACATCAGCGGTGGGTGACTAGCAGATGCTGTGTAATGGCGGATTAATTATTGCCTCTCCCCAGTCCAACACCCCCCAGCGCTTCACAAGTAGCCTGACTTCCAGGGAGTTCATGATGTGGTGAAAAAGCTTTTGAAGATTTTAGTCAGAATGGAGAATGGAGCCATGCTGGTGTAAATACTTGAGCAGGTTGGTAATATGGTGTGAAATATCTATGGAGGGGAACACAATGCACATAATGAATAATGAACACACAAACCATAGTAACACACACACACACACACACACACACACACACACACACACAAACACAGCATTATGGTAACCACAAATGACTTGTACAATGGAACAGCATTGAACCTCAATGAAACACCCAATGCCAAGATGGCAGCACAAGCGAGGGTAAAGTGGGTGGGGGGCTGAACCTGAATGCAGGTTACAGCTATATCCGACACAATTGACATTGAAGCAGGGCCGTCCAGCCATGCCATTGATCAAGCACGTTGGTTATTGCCGAGCTGCCTTCAGCATGATTAAATATTAAACTCGCATTGGCCTTCCACTGAGGTATTTGTAAATACATTTGCGAGAGATGGAGAGCATCAAAGATTTTCCGACACAAAGTCGAGGTTATTGCTCGCGGAGCGGAGTCGCTCTTCCTTCAGAGCCATTAGCCGTATTTAGGGTGATGAAAGGCTTGTGAAATTGGGCGCGATGGCTTTGAGGGAAGTGGTGGAGTGCGTCTCAGGGAAAATTTAAAAAGCGTAACGCGGCGAGGCACGGCAAGGGGTTGCTAGAGCGGGTATGGGTGCGCCGGTGTGGGCGATGGCCGCCCAGCTTCAATCAGCGTCTCTGTGATGAACAACGGAACAGACACATGGAGACAGGCAGCCACACCTTCCTAAACGGGTTAGTGAGGGGGAAATCAGGGCCATCTCCTGGACCGCCAAGGCAACTCAGTAAATCCATCAGCGCGTCCAGACAGCAAAAAATAACACAAATGTGCCATATTTTTATTAGATAGAGAAAAAAAATCAGTGAAAACATAACACAGATGTACCCAATTTTGTTATTGGATACCACTAAATAAAATAAGGATTTGTCTAAAATAAGACTTTGAACCATCACTCTTATTTAATGGACATGTACAATATCATGATAGATGCCATGTAAGCTTCACCTGTATGTAACTGTGACCTGTATGTAATGTAATTCCCTCTATAAAACAGAGGCTAAAGGATTTCGTACAGGTTGGAGTGAACTGCCCGACCTAGCAAATTTTGTTGTGTTGCCCAGGCCTAATTCCATAGTCTGTCCCATTGGCTGACAACTCTATTGGAGGGAGTCATGGTGATGTCATTTCCTCAGAGGTAATCTCTTTCCAGGAAGCGTGGCTGGGGTGCTGCAGAGAGGGAGGTGTTCATATTGGGGGTGGGAGGCGGCTGGGGCTGAGGCAGCGTGGGTTGATAAATCACTTGTTTCATCATTAATACAACCTATTGGCATCACACCATAACCAGGCCAAAACAAACAGGAGGCGCAACGATGGGGAGAAGAGGAGGAGGAGGAGGAGGAAGGTGAGAAGTGGGGAGTGTTATAAAGCATACTCTGGCCTTCACTGCGCCGATCAGGCCGTAACTCAGCGGAGTAAATTACACAGCAATCGCCCCCCAACGAGCGAGA
>PYXC01000721.1:0-2500 GCA_015244755.2 Tenualosa ilisha | reverse complement strand
AAAGGTGAGAACATGACTCATGGGCTGTAAATATCCAGAGCCATTAGGGACAAGCTGTGACAGCAAACGAGTTTGTAAATATTGTGCACACAGTTTGATTTGATTTGATATGGAGTTGATTGTAATTTATTTCAAATATGTAAAAAACAAGGATCTGTTATCCTTTCTTCCTTATCTTTTTGTTTTAGTTCATTGTTGAGTTTGTTGATTATGACTTTGCCAGACACATCACTGACAGATGCAGGGTTTTTTTTTCTGAAATGCAAATATACTTTTTAACCTTTCATTAATGCAGTGATTCAAGAGATATACTTTTCCCCACAGGATCCTGAATACTGATGCACTCCTGTATCTTAATCCAGTGTCTGTTTAATTCACTGTTAAAGTATGAATTCCATTAAAGTATACATGCATTGCTATGTGTTAGTTTCATAGAATGTAAATTAGATTTTTTTTGCCACCATTTAATCAAACACCAAATTTAAAACATTACTAGTGAAACTGCAGCAGATTTCTTTCCTTTTTAAATAATGATTTCTGGCACAGATCCCTTCAGGAGATGTCAAGAACTTCTTTAATGCTTTGACTGAAATAAATAGGATGTGGACCATCTGTGCATGTCAGACATTTACAAAGATTTTAATGCATGTTTCATTAAAAAGGCAAAGAGAAGTAAAAGATTAAACAAACACTTTTGGCATATTATGGTGAAACCCCCTGTGGTTCTCTTAGTGTGAAATAAGGACTTTGTTTCGTCAACGTTAGACATGCTTGGCCTCCTTTGGCTGGTGTGCAAATTTTCACAGGAAAAAAAGTGACACCCTAGGAAGTCTGAAAAGCTCAAATGTCTCTATGTCCTACTTCTGTCAAGACAAAGAAAAACTGAGAAGGAATACAATGGCACACAATTCTCTAAATTCAGTTCTCATTTGGCAAATAACATGCCTTTTTTTGGTTCACATTTTCTCTTGGTCTTTGCATTGTACCTTTTCCCCCTATCCCCTCTTTGCCTGAAACGCTTGGAAGTCTTGTTTTGTTGTTGTGTTTTTTGTTTTGCTTATTCTCGGTAGGAAATGCTCTTTTTTACAGTGAGGCACACCAAAGAGTGAGAGACAGGGGATGTTTGCAGGAGAACAGAAATTCTTTTTTTTTTTTTTGCGCAGGGTGTGAGATGCGACGCCAGCACTGTTTTTAGAGAATACACACGTCATTAGGGATGCAGGAGATCTAAAGATCCCGTCATTTTTAATGATAACTTTTAATATGCACAGGAAAACGTTCTTTACCGACAGCGGGAGACTATCGACTGAGTGAAGATCCCAATTAGTTCAAAGAGCTGCCGAATTCTTCAAAGTTTATCAAAGCTGCAACACTGGCCTCTATACTGTGCTCCCTTCTCCACATGCCTTCTGTGCCAAAGAAATGGGTCAGTTGTATAAGTTTAATATTCACAGAATTCATTTGCAAAGTCAGTGTGGCCTACACAATTACATCAGAAAACATCAGTGCATAATTAGTTCATCAGCTGATGCTCCTCTCAACAGTAAGTACAAATCCAGCACTGTATACATTTTATTTGTCCTCGCACTACACAACCCGAGTCTCCATGGGCAACCAGCCCCTTTATGGTATAGGTGCTGTAACCAACCACAATGCCCCTCACCAAGACATCTTTGTTGTAAACAGTCGTTTTAAACACTTTGAATTCAAAAGAATAATGATGTGCGTTTACTGTTGATGACGTTATTGTTTGGGCATCATAGAAAGCCTGACCCGTACTGGATAAGCAGTTGTGATTGGTTTCTGGATTCAGAAATGGACCTCAATAGGCTTGACCACAGCCTGACTTGCTGATCAAATTAGCTAACGGGTATATCTGGGTGTACCAACCAAAGTTCTTGGCAGGAGCGCCTACATCCCAACGCTCATTTCCATACCTCCTAATTCTCAATAACTGTTTCTATGGAAACACTATAGAACTGGGCGGCAGGCCTGATGTGCATGCATTTGTGTGTGTGTGTGTGTGTGTGTGTTTGTGTGTGTGTCTGTGTGTGTGTTTTGGCAGGTCTTTGGTGTGTGATGACAGTGGGTTAATAATAACCCCGCCTGTCTGGATGCTTACCCAGCTCACAGTACACAGGGCTTGGCAGCCATGTGTCGCGTCCATAGCAAGGGATGACTGCAGCCCACACATGAGACAGAAGGAGCCAAATCATGCATTTTTATGAAACACCCAAACTTGCCCAACTTTTTTGTGAATTGTCAGTGTGGGTTTTGTGTGTGTGTTGTTTGTGTGTGTGTGTGCAACTGTGGAATATTCACAGTACTTTGGAAAAGTCAATTCCTTTCATAAACTTTTTCTTTCAAGGGCTCTGGATATGAAGGTTAATTTATTAGCAAATATATTTTTGGATTTATAAATTATTGATGTGAATGCAACATCTGGGTAACCTTGGCAACCTAGAGTTTTGATTCAAGCGTTTGTTCAGATTCTATTCAA
>PYXC01000720.1:3412500-3424331 GCA_015244755.2 Tenualosa ilisha | reverse complement strand
TCAACTCAGGTACTTCATGCCGCCACCCCCAGCTGTGCTCAGAGTTGCCAGCTCTCCTCGCTACTCTCTTCTCCAGACAATTTGGTCTGGGCTGCTGCGCTCTATTCTGTTTGAGTTTGCAAGCCTTTGCTGCATGCTGCATTTCTATGGCGTCTGGCTGTCTGACTGTCTGGCCTGCCTGTCCTATCCCCTTATGCAAGGCTTAATTGCCTCTTGGAGGAGAGTGTGGATGTGTCTGCCCTGCTCTCTCTGTCAGCTGCACTAGCTATTGTCTTAGCTCTACCTCAGTCTCTGTTGCTTTTCAATTTGTCTTTTTCTTTCAGATCATCCCTCCCTCTCCTCTCTCTTTCACAAACATACACACACAACACAGACTCACTCACTCACTCACACTTTGTCTGTCTGTCTGCCCTCAGAGAATGAGAAAATCATCAAGGCGGTCATTGTAGCGGGTTTGTATCCGAAAGTGGCCAAGATCCGACCCAGCCACAGCAAGAAGAGACCTGTGTAAGTAAAGGCGGTCACGAGGCAGCGCTGGGCTGTGTGCATGACAATCCCTGATAAAAACAAGACTGATTAGTCTCTCTTCGGTGCTCACAGTGCCTTTTCTTATTGAGCTCTGACTAGACTATTATCTGCTGAAGACCCTTGGGTCCTATTGATTAGTGCTGGATCAGGTGACCTCCTGTGTTTCTAATGACAAATTCTAATAGGCCAAGGGAATTTGAGAATAAGGTTGGTACAACAAGGTTGCCACGTAGAGAGTGGAGTTGTCTGTTAGCATGAAATCCTGCTTGAATAAAGGGAAGATATTGGCCCTCTGTTAAACCCATATCCAGGACACTGTCTGTCCTTAAGGAGGTGCACTGCATCCTCATGACTAGCATCCCCACAGCATGTGTTGAGTTGAACTCATTTTACACAGAGACCGTGTGTTGATTAGAGTGCATACTAAATCATGAAACTAATGAAACCAGCTCATCAGCTTCCAATGGGATGTTTAGTTTCCAATGGGATGTTTGTGTGACATGGTCACATTTGTTTTCTTCCCTCATTTTTTCATATATTTGTAAACTGGGCCTTTTCAATTCTCCTTGCATCAGACCCATTATGTAAATGAGTGTTACACTAAATAGAATTAAATGCACCACAGGGCATTTTTAACCACTGCAGTGTGCCGTCCTGTCTTTAGTGTTGTGAATGGATTGTAAACTATATTAGAGGTGACAGTCCTGTTTTCATTTATGTGCATTATTTAGCCAGAAAGACTCGCCTACATCCAGCCTGTTCTCTTCTTAAGAATGCTTAATACTGCTAAGTGCTAAACATTAGACCCAAAAAGACTTAGGCAGATGTGCACTTTTTTGAAAGGGACTGTGTAATTCTTGGCAACAATCAAACACTGTAACTAATCAGGCAGAATGCTGCAGATGCAAAACTAGCTTTTCAATAAAGTCTCTGGAAGTGTTTAAAAAGGAAATGAATGAAAGATAAAAGATTCTGGGGAAAACGCTGACATGTCATAGTGGTGAGGCGCGGGTCTGGCATGACGGGGATGTGCTGGGGAGGCTGAGAAGAACAGAACTCGCGTGTTGAAAAGGCAGGTGCTAGGAGAGCGCCGCGCTTCTAACAAGTGTCAGGACGCCGTCTCTGCTGCCTGTATGCGCCCATCGCTTTTTTTTCTGTCTCTCCACCCTTTATTTTTACGTCAGTAATCAAATCTTTCCCGCCCCATGTCTATTATTAGCTTGCAGCCTCAGTCTTGACACTGCACTAAAGTGATGGGGAGGCAGGCGCTGCTCCTGTGACATCAGCGTAAAGTCATTACCAAGAGCCGGAAAGGAACACTGATGGTCTAATTCTGTCACTCAGCCTCTATTGATTACCAGCACACATAGTAGGCACAGCCTGGAAAGCATTGAGCAAAAACAACACCTCTTAATCACATTATATATTTTTGTCCGACTGGAAACCAAGAGATGATTCACTTTCTCTTGTTTCTTTTGTGTGTGTGTGTGTGTGTGTGTGTTTGTGTGTGTGTTTTGCCCCCTCAGGCCTGCAAAGGTGTACACCAAAGCGGATGGTAAAGTGTGTATTCATCCAAGTCTGTGAATGCAGAAGAGAATCAGTTCCGCTACACATGGCTCATCTACCACTTGAAAATGAGGACGACCAGTGTACGTATCTTCTGTGTGTGTGTGTGTGTGTGTGTGTGTGTGTGTGTGTGTGTGTGTGTGTGTGTGTGTGTGTGTGTGTGTGTGTGTGTGTGTGTGTGTGTCTGTCTGTCTCCTTCTCCTGACAGTTGTTGTGACCAGTGCACATCCCCTCCGGTGGTGCCTGAGACGCTTTTCCATTTGAGCCCATTTGCATTTGAAAAGTCATTATGCCTTATTTGAAGCGAGTGACCTGCCTCCTGAGAGAAAAAAAAAAGGACAAAAGCCTTCATCTTGATGCCTGATGTGTTTATTTCAAGGAACACTTCATATTTTATTCAGCCTCCGTCGGGTTTCTGTAGCTTTACATCAAAGCCCCCTGCTCTCAAGCAGCCCAGTGAGCGGAGAAGAGAAACACACTCATCCCCACCTAGCGCTCATTGTAATGTTCAATGTGCTCTGCCATTTCAAGCAGTATATAGCAGTCAGCATCTAGAGACAGGCAGGAAAAGTAAAAACTAACACAGCTTTGAGAGGAAGGACAGACTCCCTAAATGGCACAGGTGCCATTCAGACGAGACAGAGAGAGATAGAGGGGGAGAGGGACAGATAAAGGGTGATGAAAAGGCTTTGGAAGAATGAAGGCTAGCCGAAGGCTTTGTGCCAGGATGAGAATCATCACCTGCCCTATCAGAGAGCTACAGTGCTGTCCTCTTCTCCCTCTGCAATATTACATTCCTTCCCTCATACACATCGGACTGGTTAGCTTGCAGCAGGCAGCATCCATTGGGAAGCCAGTGTTTGATAGCCAAGTCAAAAAAGAATAAGCTTCACAGAATGCTTTTTTTGTCTATTTGACCCTGTACACTGTCTGTAGTAGTATCTCTGTAATCTACAGCTGCACTTATGTAGCAGTTGTGGATCGTATTTGTTTTGTTTTACCGTTTATACTATTTTTATTGGCTTGTATTCATACTGGCATTTTAGTCCAGCACTCTCAAGGGGACATGAACCCCTTCTTGAGTTCAGTGACCCAGCCATCCACAGATCTGTAGGCTACATGCAGCGAGCATGGCTCTGCTCCCAGCCTTTGATTTGTTTGTGTGTGTGTGTGTGTGTGTGTGCGCGTGTGTGTGCGCGTGTGTGGGCTGGGGAGGAGAGTGAGTGTAGTGCGTGGGGAGGGCTGCTGCTTGTAGCCCGACTCCATTTCATGTATTCACACCTCCAGTGAGTCACTGCTGTTTGGCTCTCCCTCCCAGCACTACAGGGAGAACTGACAGGGAGCACAGAAGAGGGAGAGAACGAGAGCGAGAGAAGAGGAGAGAGAGGCAGAGGGAGACAGAGAGGAAAAAAGGAGGCTATGCCTGCAACTGTGGTGACATTGATGTGTTTTTACGTGTAACACCAAAATGGGAGCCCAGTGGTGAGTGTTAATGTATCCATTATGTCTCTCTCCCTGGCTCAGATCTTCCTGTATGACTGCACCGAGGTGTCTCCGTTCTCCCTGCTCTTCTTTGGCGGGGACATCTCTATCCAGAAGGACCAGGACCAGGAGACCATCGCTGTGGACGAGTGGATCATCTTCCAGTCTCCGGCGCGCATCGCCCATTTGGTCAAAGTGAGCTCAGGGTCACAGGGGCCTGTTAGGGGGGAGGGGTGGGGGTCTATGGAAGCCTGGACTGCAAGACACAGCTGCTCGGTTTGTAAATAATATATTTATTGTTGACACATCTGAGCAGGTTGGCCTCGGTTTGGCCAAATGCCACATGTTCCCCATCAAGCTTTTATCCTTAAAAATAAGTAAATAAATAAATGCATGATTTATTATTTAGATTGCCGACTGCCAACATTGAGTTGTCTGACATCAGGGCCATGCCCATGGGGGGAAAATTAGTGTGTGTGTGTGTGTGTGTGTGTGTGTGTGTGTGTGTGTGTGAGCGTGTGTGAGCGTGTGTGAGCGAGAGAGAGTGAGTGTGAGTATGTATGTCTCTATGCATGATTTGATTTACAAATTGGGTCATTATGCACATTTCTCACTCCTGTTCTGTATGGCTGTAGGCGTGGGTCCACACATGCTCAGTGGTCAGCAATGCACAGAGTGAGAGACTCAAAAAGTCAATGACCTAGAAAGCCTGAAGTCAGTAGTTTCGTAAAGCATGCCCTTGAGTACGACCTTCCTAAAGCAGATAACAAATTCCTCTCACTGTTACATTTTATCTCGCTTTTATAAGAAGTCAAATTTTTGGGTTTCAGAACCTGAGGAAGGAGCTGGACCTCCTCCTGGAGGAGAAAATCAAGAGCCCAAAGCCGGTGGACTGGAGTGACGGCAGCTCCAAAGACTGTGCGCTCATCTCGGCCATCATCGATCTGCTCACCACGCAGGAGGCCGACAGCAGGAGCAACTACAGAGACCGGAGCGCCGCGTATGGAGACGACGACGACGACGACGACGACCAGTATGACTACTGAGCCAACAGACGGGACCGTAACACAAGCAGAGGTGACCAGTGCCCCGGCCTCCTGCCCCCTGCCCCACACACCTGCTGTTAGCATGGGGGATTAGCCACAGGAGTCGCTCCTCACTCAAAACTACTCGCCCCTCATCTCTGTTTAGTCACTTATGAGACAAACCAACACACATCTGCAATAAACATCAATGCAACTTTCTGGGATGACGTGCTAAGGCTTTGACCAGAAATAGGCATTTTGTATTGACCATTGTCAAGGCTTTCAGTAGCTGTTTGTGTTTTATTTAAGCCCTCAGTCATTTTTGAATGGTTTTGATGAAACTGCATTATTAAAGATGACTCATGTGCACGTGTGATAGAACGCTCAATGCCATGCTAGACTTACACAACATATACAAACTCTTCTAGTATGATGAAAGCAGGTTTAATAAAAGTATTTTCACAGACATATGTACAGTTTAGAGTGAATTGAGCTAAGTGGAAGGGGAAACAACTACATTGGTAATTACATACATTATGTTCACAGCTATTACAAATGAAAAGAAATGGCGTGTCTATATGCAATATACAACTTCCTAAAATTAGTTTGAAACATTATAAAAAAATGATTTTTGTACACTGCTGTTAAGCTTGAGTCTTGGATGTATGAATATTTCCCTGAGTGCATGCATAAAGCTTCAGATTGGGTGAGAATGCCACGACATATTATCTTAGCCTATACCATCATCCCTTCACAAGTTCTACAACTATTACGATGGCTAAGACATTTCCTTCGACATGCTGTTGAGTCCTTCAGTTTATGACTTCCTTACTATCTTCCAGTTCTGCAATCTTCAAAGATCCATGTGATCATTCTCTTGAGCCTCGCCCAGTGGAGGTGGTTTGTGATCTTCCCCTCTCCGCTCTACACACAGAGGCTCTGGACTATTAGAGGAAAAAGCTGCTGGTTCCAGCGCCATGTGAAGTGGAGAGAGGAAAAGCGTTTGGAGAGGGATGCCTAAGAGCCTGCAAACAAGAGAAGCTGACTGAACTCCAGTAACTGAGGAGCTGGAGCTAAAAAACACACCTTCTCAGGTTTCTCCATTATACTGTACAATCCACCAGGGCTAAAAAGGAGACTCGGGAAATCAAGTGGCAGGTGGTTTGGTTAAAGATACTTCCTCTGCTGTGAAGAAACTGCAACATTCTTTGGCTTGACCTGGCTGGAACACTCTGGAAGTTTGAGTGTGAAATTGAGTAGCAAAGTCTTTGCAAAACACGTTGTCATCTACCCTTGCTCAGTCTCCCCCTCACCCCTTTCATTCCACTGTTGTTTTGACACATATGAAGCCCCATCAAAGAGACTGCCATTTGAGGTCCATTTTAGAAGTCCTAAGAGGAGTTGGGCTGTGAAATTACATCTGTCCCCACAGTAGCTCATACCAGATCCATTCGTCCATAGAGAAGGTGCAGTCAGAAATTTCTCCAAAGGCTGGCTCAGACATTGGTCTCCAAGCCCTGCAGGCGGTCCATCCTCTGCCAGTTCCTCTCGATGGTGGCCTGACAGGTGATGGGCTCAGCACATTCGGCCAGGAACCAGCCTCTCTCCCCATCCCGAAGACGTTCGCCCTCATACCAGCCTAGAAGAACAAGGAGATTGAAATAGTTGTCAGCTTCAGTTCATATACTCATTGGGAAGAACTCCTTGACATACAAGTTCTCACGAAACAGAGACTTTTTCTGTATTGTGAGAGCTGATAACATACTTCTCTGTGCTAGCAGCTAGTCAAATATTTAACACAGATGGAGATGAATTGCGAATGCCACAGAATGCACACAGACTTTTCCCAGCTTCAAAGGTTTTTCTAACATCAAACTTTCAGCTGACTGCTGTAAGTTTAATGTCTGCCAAAGGATTCCAGAGGCATTTGATGCTCTATCCTGGGAATGGCCTTTTCACATCAAATGTGCCAGGCAAACCCTCCTGGGGCTCACACTGCGCCGGAGAACAGACACCTGACCAATCCCAACAGCCCAACCTTTCACCACTGTACACCATTCCCTTTGCAGTGCAGTGTTCAATGAGGGTTGACACGAGATCAAAGTACAAGGAAAAGCAAACAGCAGAGAATGAGTGAAACAGTGGATATGGGAAAGGTACAAAAGAAATAATTAAGGGAAAATGGTGATGGAGGGAAGGACAGAGAGAAGAGAGGGATAGAGAGTATGATTTTACTGACCATCATCCACCATCTGGGACACCAGCACCACCTCTGCCACCTGGAGCGAGAGCTCGTCTGGCTGTCTGGCTGTGTACGTCCTGGTCACTTCCACCTGCACCAGGTCTACCCATGGGAACAGAGCACAGATTATAATCACTTACAAATCGTCACAGCACTCAAAGTGAAGGGCAATGTGGAACAACTTATTATGAGCAATCTATCAAAGCCTACATAGGAATGTATAAATGTGTGTTGTGTGTGTATCACAAGTCTTTTCTTGAGACTGCAAAACTGTTCTGTGTGATGTACTAAGGTCTGTCACCACTAGGTGGTGCAGTGACCATATGTGCTGAACTCACTTGTTCTGTCAATGTTACTCTTGTCGCTGTTGGTGAGGCCAAGGGCACTGATCCACCGAGCGCGCTCGTTCCTGTGAAGACAAAACACACCAATCAAGGCGCTGCACTCACCCACCCACCCACACACACACACCAAACGCAAAAGATAAGATGGGTCACCGCCATACACTTGTTTGACCCTCTGCTTTATTTAATTTCTCTTTTTCTCTGCTGCCATCCACATAATTCCTGCCATTTATAGCCACCCTCTAATGTCTTGGCACCCAGTCAAGGTGATACTGCAGGTAGGGTTACAATGGGCAACCTGAAACTGGTAACGCTGAGCATTCATGGGTGAAAGCAAAAGCTGCACTGTTCTCTGCTGTGAATTCCCCTTTGTTCAGCCCAGGCTCAAGCGAGAGAACAACTCTCCACTCCCACAAAGGGACAGAGAGAGAGAGAGAGAAAGATTGAAGGAAAAAAAAAAAAGACATTGTGGATGAAAAGGCTCAGGTCGTTCTCAGGTCTCTGTTCTCTAACTGCCTGATGACATGGCTGATGCCAGGAAAGATACTATGCCAGACGATTCTGAGAAAAATGAGGAGCAGACACGCTGTGAGCTGGACAGAGACAAACAGTGGGACAGACTATTGTTTTTTGTGGAATGAAAATGCAGGGCAAAATTGGGGGTGTATTTTGCTCAGGCAGACTATGGCTGGCACTGTGAATCCCCCACATGTAAAAGATGTGCATGTTTTTCAGGTCATTGTGAATCATCTCCTGTAATGTGGGCAGTAATTCTCTTAGTGTTTCATCAGAAACAAAACAGACAGGGAGGGACTAACAGTAACGGGGAGCCCAAGCCCCAGACTGCCAAGGTGCTGGAGGAAAGTGGAGAAGGTAGAAGGTGGCCTCATCTCTCTTTCTCTTTCACTCTCTCTCTTTCCCTCTACGATGACTCACCCAGCCTTGGAAGCAGACAGCACCGAGCCGTGCAGGACAATCACAAGCCATACTCAAGAAAAATGTCCTGTGTGGGGAATTTTAACGAGAAGAAGCCCTATGACTCAATACCGCACCCCCCCCCCCCCAAATCAGAGCCCAAACACCAGCCAGCAAACAAGGTCAGCACTCTGCTAGCGCTATTACGCCTATACAATGGATAATGACCCACCAACAAAAAAACGATTCTCTACATAACGACTTGTGTCTTTGGATGCACCAGATTGTAAAGCAATTATGACGTGTCACTGGTGACCTGAAAAAGGGTTTTCCCTAACTGTGTGGGTGTTATGATGTGTTTTACACCCACAGAACTAGACACTAAAGGACTGAAGCTTTGATGAAGGGAAAACAAAGATCTTTGTAGTCAAGACAGATGAAGGGCTCAGTAATTTAGGGCAACACGAATGCAGCAAAAACTCTGAACCATGGGTCTGTTTCAACATTACAACCCCGAAAGTCCAATCTGTCAGCCGAGTACACAGACATTAATTCTGTGGTGACAGAGGGAAGGACACTGAGTTTGAGCCTGGTGTCTCTGTCTAGTGCACTATGTGCAGGTTTGGGAAGGTCATGTGCTTTGCCTATTGCCAGTGAGAAGGCATGCCTGTCCATTCCTAAGTGTGACATTTGGACAGGCACAGGTAGCCTTCCCATGATTGAGCACGCCAAGCTCTACTTCCACAAATATTACCACAGCCACATACACACACACACACACACACACACATACATACACTCACCAACAGTCACATATGTCCAGATGCAAGGACCAGGGTTATGCATGGAATGAAAGACAAATATTCCAAGGCATAGACAGCTGTGTGTGTGTGTGTGCGTGCGTGTGCATGTGTGTGTGGGGGTGGTGAATGGTAGTGCAGAAGTGACTGGATGTTCTGTCAGAGGGGTAATCATTAACAACCACACAGGCATCATTACTTAAGTCAGTCACTTTTTACAGAAGTTTTGAGGAGCACACAACTACATAGGGATACAAAATTTAGATGCCCAGATAACAGAGAGAATGTGAAGTGCTGTGATGCAAATCCTCATTCTGAGTCTGGGTCTAATCTTGGTGCAAAACAATCTTGTCAGATCATCTTGCACCTTTTGTACAGCTGGTAGACGTCATGCTGGGGAGGGATCAAAGTCTGGTATCGCTGCCTTGAGGCAGACAACGTTGTCAACCATATCTCCGTATATTTTAGCTGCCGGGTTGGCAGGACCAGACTCCTCTGAGGGGCCAAGCTATCACGACTCCTAGCCACCCCTCACCTCTTGGTGAGATCTGGGTCCAGCTCAGGTCTCTTCTGCAGGCTTCCACAAACACAACATTCAAATTCATGGGCGACTGTGCCCTTGAGCCGTACCGCACCACACAACACAACACAACGTATGGTATTTCGCCCCAGAGCTTTAGGAAGTGGTGAGTGCAGGGTTTATACAAAAATGCAGGCAGAGAAAAGGAGTTAAGGCTTAAGCTTTGCATGAGATGCAACGCCCACGCTGACACAATCACCATGAATAGAAACTGCCTGCCTGTACCTATTATGTGCCTGGGAGTCTGTGTAGAACATGTCAGTGCTTTTTTCATCCTGTCAGGTGTGTTGGGACGTGCTGGGAGAAAAAGATGTTGACAAAAGAGCCACGTCTTTTACTTCTCAGGACCAGCAGCCTCGGGAGAGCCAGAGACCCTCGTTTACCACAGCAAAACAAAAACAAGCACCGAACACTTTTAGAACACCCTAGCCAGGTGTTTTGTTTGTGTTCTGAGCATACATCAGACGCCCCTGCACCAGGCGAACTATTTGTGTTGTTGTCGTTGACATCCTGTTTACACCCACAGCACATGCCTTTGGTAGCTCCGAGGCTGGGAGGGCTGGAAGGAGGACAGGGTGAGGTTGGGGTGCTGTGGGGTGGGGTGGGGTGGAACCGCTCCAAGCACAGGCAGTGGTGGGAGGCATTGTGGGAACCGGCCCTGGGAACAATGGCCCGCTCCCTAGCAACCAGGGCCCAGGGCATTCATACTCGCAGCTCTTTCCCCTTCTCTCCCTCCCCCCTGGCGACGGAGCCCACGGCCCCGACCAGTGCCACTGAGACCCCAGACGCTCCCCAGTGACATCACAACGGGGGCCTCCACCAATCCCATGCTTTCTCTCAAAGGCACAGGGGACTTGGGGGGGGTTTCCAGCACCACTACAGTACATTACAGTGCTGCATTCATCACGCGTGTCTGCTCATAGGGGTCAGGCCAACGGACAACAAGCTGTTCCAGCACAGAGAGAGAGACTGACTAATGCCATCTCACGTTCCGAAGGCCTGAGAACAGATTGCTGATAGGGTGGAGGGTGGAGGCCCGAGAAGAAGAGAAGCTGAAAATGCGGCAGAACACGTCGGCGGTCGGGTGAAGAGAGGATGAAGATTTGTGTTTCAGATTTGCCTGCTTGACAAGCATCTGTGTTTGAAGTTACGTAATTAGAGAAAGCTCCAGTGGCAGACAGCAGTGATCAGACACAGCTTTTCTCCACACAGCCCTGCGATAGGAGACTCTTCATCTGCATGCCATCCCAAACCTCAAGGGACACTCAGAGAGAGAAAGAGTGTGTGTGTGTTTATGTGTGTGTGTATCACTATGTTTATCTGTGTGTGTGAATATGTATCTGTGTGTGTGTGTGAGAGAGATTAAGTGTTGAAGACAGCTGCAGACGGCTTGGCCAGCCTCTACACATGCCTACGCCAGCAGACAAACAGCCGGGCATTGCTTTGTCCCGTAGCATTACTGCATTAGAGGGAGAATGTGTTTGGACCACAGGCAGGACCCAATGTTCCACTTTGGACACATTAACTCAGAATAAAGTTTTCCGGCTGGACATTCTCTGCTGGTCTGTGGCCTTTTACAAGCCAGTCTGGAGTCGGCGAATTTCTCCCTCAGAAATAACTCACTGCAAGATAAAATAGCTGAACTTTGATAAAGCTGAACTTTGAGTCACTGGAATCTTGCAGGGGAACGGGGTGAATGTTCGTACACTGCAGTCAAGGGGAAATAATTGGGCAGTTTGCAGTAGCCTGCTCAGATGTTAATGGAGACTAAAACCACTGCCATCATATCCTACAACATTCTCATATGCTGGGTTAGAAGAGTACCTTGTAGAACATTCCAATTCAATTCTGTCAAGTGTGTATGTGTGAGTGTGCGTGTGTCTGTGCAAAGGTCAACTTACAAGTGCTCGACCCCAAGGATCATCGGCACTTTGTCTCCTGAATGATTGCTGCGAAACTTGAGGCGGAAGAGGTGATTGGCTGAGCCCTGGCGTGATGTCAGCATGCTGGCAGTGGTTCGCACGGGCGACAGGTTCAGGTCCTCGGGCTGGCACGTCCCCACCCAGATCTGATCCCGCAGAGCGTAGTCGATCACTGTGTAACTCTCCTCACTGGGACAGCGCAGAGCCATAGGGACAAATGAGAAGGAAGAAAAGAAAACCAGGTCAATGACTATATGGACTCCACATTGACCTTGAGGTCAGGCCATTATGCCTACACATCCCATGAGCATCAAGCCCTTTGACTTCTCTTTCATTCATCAGTCTAACCCTTTGGACAGGCAGCGATAGCTCAGGTCCATCTGGAAGTCATTGGCTTGGGTGGAGCAGCAGCTTAAGAGCCCCACTG